>JAMKCH010008564.1:0-30496 GCA_023653785.1 Ophioderma brevispina
GTTGTTAAAATTTTCAACCATAGACTATATGTCGTAACAAAACTAATTGGTTAGGAATCATCTGAGTACTCTCAAATTCAATTATAACGTGATGGTAATAATAAGACAAATTCCGTGTAGTTTAAGTGTCATACCTTAAATGTGACGATGTTTGCGTGCATTTGAGTCCTTTATGAGAACCAAAATGAAACACTTAACATATGAATAGTTAACCAATCCCCGTATTTTAGATCCCACCCACTCACACATGCATGTATCTCATGTGATTTGCATGAAGGACGCAAACTGGTACCAAGATGTCCTACAACGCATGTAGTAGTATGCAACTGGACTGCGGATACACTAAATTCTTTTAGACACGGGCGTGCTGTTTTCATTATTTTTCATCTGCAAGTGAGTTTCCATTTTGTGTTTCTCATAAAGGACACAATGGCTGGCCAGGCGCAAGCATCGTTCACATTTAAAATGTTTTATGCACACTTAATTAGCACGGAATTTTTTTCTTGATTATTACCATCACGGATAATTGAGATTTTAAAGTACTTCAATATGATGCACAGACAATTCGCTTGGTTACGGCATATGGTTTAAAATTTTACACCACACGAAACCACGAAAACGTCCTTGTCTTGCACTCAAGTAAATGGTTTTGACGTTGGGCTACTTTATTCTGGTCTGACTTAAATGGCTGTGATCTAACGCCTCATGATAACTATCAACTTCATGCAGATACTGCATTACAATTGGTGTTTAGCCGATTCCTGGGATAGGCGCCTGCTATCCCCCTCTCTTGCCTATAAACATCCAGATTTTAACAAAAACAGAGCTAAGTCTGATACACAGGTTGGCTTAACCGGTACAGCTTATAGCAAATAAAATTATAAAAAGGTGCAAAAGGAACCCAAAAAAAATATAATATTCAACAGCAACGTAAACTGAGCTAGAACTGAATGGTATAGATGTGGTATTATGATATTCCCGAGACAAATTAGGGGATCATCTTGATTTCAGACCTCAGTTCCAAGTTTACCGTAGGTTTTCGCCAAATGTATCAAATCCTGTATATAATAGAATCGGTATCGATATTTCTATAATGTACACGGGAAATGCCGCCTAGGGTAAGGTAAAGTTTTGGTATCTAAATTACCTGAGGAAAACAACTCCCAACTTTATTTAACAAAAAAACAAAAAAACTAAAACAAATTTTTCAAGTTTTTTATATTCATCTATCCTACTATCTTAAGCGCATCACACTTGAATAAAAAGTGTTTTACGTCCTCAATACCATTATGACAAGGGGTACAAGTAACCTTATTGTCAGTAGCCCACTTGCTGACTCTACTTTCTAATGGAGAGTATTGGAACGGAGTTCGAATTTGAGGCATGCATCCGTTTCCCGTTCTTACCTACCCCTACTCTAATGGAATAGTCTTCTAATGAATAATGTATTAGGTTAAATGTCACCAGTCCAAGCAAAAAATCTGCCGCAAGGGCGTAAGCTCATTGTATCGCGTGTAACATAACGTCCCCAATTGGGAGGCTTATTAGTATTCATGACATTGAAGGAGGTAATAACCGCCACTAAGATGCCACACTTGACAAGTAGGCGCGAATGAGTGTCAATTCATTATAGAACGCCTTCAGCGGAAACTCAAGTTTTGTTCCACTTCTGGTTGTTGTGAGAAGAGTGAAAGATTTTAAAACATTCACAATTGAACATATTTGAAATTAAAATGAAGGGTAACTTCACTAGTATGGTGGAACTGCTCTAGTATAGCAACGAGAGATTTTGAGGCATCATATAATGTGTCATAGTAGTAATTTCATATAGATGACACACTCAAAAGATTTTTACCTGTATTTGGCTACAGATAATGTACTTGAAAGTGCATATCAAAAGGTGATGTTTATTAGCTTTCATTCAATTACAATAAAATACATAGGCTGAATTCATATTTGCTCTAATGAAATAGATATTTCCAAATTTTTGTACCAAAGAACATATTTTGCAGTGCCCCCCCCCATGGGGATCTGGCCCCAATATTGCCCCCCTCTTGCCCCCTGAAAAATTAGTGATGACATAGGACCATATACTATACTAACAAATTTTGATATATGCTTGCCCCTGAAAATAAAGGTTCCCCCCCCAAAAAAAAAGCTGGTTACGCCACTTTCCAGCTTAATCCTTTCAGATGGAAATATTATGGATGAAAAAGCTTTGCAATACACGTGAAAAAGTCAGGGCGTTCAATTTTTTTCGGAATACCTGATAAGGGAAATCTCTCGTTGCCACCTTTTAGAGTGGAAATTTGACATACTGTGTTCGTTAGAAGAGAATCATGGTGTAGATTAACCTCGATTTACTATGGACGAGTGAGTTTTTGGTAAACGTTTCATATGAAGTCCCAAAAATGCAAATGAAGTATTACAATTGATTCTGTGATGCGCTATATGAAGTTGTGCAGTAGCACTTGACGGAAAAAAATGGCAAAACCTCAACTGCATGCTTGCATGCCGTGGGGCCGGGCTTCAGCTTGAAGTGGCCTAGTCTGGAGCACCTCTATAGCATTGTGAAGGTCCTGTCTGTCTGGGAGTTACCTTGGACCGCGCTCTCTCTTATGGGACCCACATTGGGAGGATGGGGAGTGGGGTGTATTCATGCAGTAACATCTTGCTGGCACTCGCCCTCATGCCCTGGGATCAATGTCGCTTGCCCTGTGCTACTCGTGCATAGTGTGCCTGCCCTGTGTGGGAGGGATCAAACCATGCCAAGAAGCTTAATCCAGCTTTACGTGCCTCCTGCCGGCTTATCACAGGATGTCTTGGACCAATGGAGGGCTTGTACATCCTGGCAGGAATTGCTCCACCGGGCATCCATTGTGGTGTAGCGGGCATGCAGGGGCGTAGCTGACAGGTGTCTGATGTGGGCACCCTATGTCTGGACAGAGACCCCTTGAAACAGTCTTTAAGGAGTTTAAGAGAGTCGCTTTATGGAAAGACTGGCGACATCTGTTGGTGTTGAACCTGGTGAACATCTTCCGCCTGGGGCTGACTCCTCTTGGGCTGGGTGGCGGTGTCTCAGCGGATTGGGAGCCAGAGTTGGCCGATCTGGGGTTTCCTTGCGGGGGTGGGGCTACCTGGAGGCATATCGGGACACTGCCTGTGGTTGAGGAACAGCACCACAGACAATGGAACATATCTTGGTCTGCCCACTGTTCGGAGCAGTGATGCATAGACAGGGACCTTGCAGAATTCGGTGAAGCAGCCAGATATTGTAACCATCTCTAGCTGGATCATATTTGAGAACTACTGGAAACGATAAGACGGCCCATCCTGAAATTGGATTGCAAGTTACGTTGCGGCCAAAGTGTTATACAATTTATTACCGGCAAAATGTCAAAATGTAGGTCCAGAGTTTTAAGGGATTAAGAGTGCTAATCGCCCCCACTGAGCAAAAGACACACACCTGCTACACAGTGACTCCTGCAGGCGGTACACAAGTGATGATTGCTTAATACACCAGTGTTTTTTTTTTTTTTTTGTGTGTGATTTTGTTAGTATGGCTTCTCTTTGGTCACGATGTACACAAAAGTTGGTAATCTCATGTGCATACAATGTTTCATTCACAGCTGTTTGAAAATCGCTCTTATTATGATAACCAAACAAAACAATACCAGGAACACAATTTTGACACCCGATTTGGGATTGTTTATTCCACTAGCTACCTCCTTGCAATTTTTACAAAATTTCATTGTGTGGGCAACAAGATACTTTTTTCATAGTTTACACAGACCTTTGTGAAGATTGAACAACAGAGGGCACTGTAACAAGCAAGTCGGTGACCTTTGTAGACTTACACGTCATGATCCTCACAATCGATTTTTCTGTTTGTTCCCTCCTTTTAATTTTTTTTTGGAAGTGTGTGCCTGTCTGTGTATCTGGTCAAAATGTCATCCCTGAACATAATTACCCACTGTTTCCACATAAATGTGCACATTTTCTCGTGCGTCACTTCAGGTCTGGTCGAAGAGACTTCTTGACCTAGTGGTCAACATTAAAGTACATGGATAATGGGAGAAATCGGGGGTCTCTGCCTATTGGAGCTGAAAACCTAATTCAAATCAGACTTTCCGTTGGTGAAATTTTGGTGGTGTTTTTGTGTTAGTAAAGTTGCGCCAGAGTCAATCCCAGAAATTTTGAAAAAACTACTCCTAACTAATCGTTTTATGATGCGCAGTAGCATGTGAGTAGTGAGAAGTACTATTTGTGTCGGTGTAACTTGGTCAATTCTGAACACACTGTCTCATCTATGCAGGGTGACATGAACGTTTACTATGCTGACATTGCAAATATGCAAGGCTATTTTTGCGGCAGTGGAACCAAGTTTGAATTGGGAAATGCAATGGGAGTATTGATTGCTGTCATAATTATATGCGCAGAACCGTGTTTTGTCAAAATTGTTTTGCTCCTGCTTACAACTGAAAAATACATGTCGTCTGCCCTCGTGATTTGTGAATGGGACAAAGGTCACATGAGGTCACTACTCAAAGACCATTGTATCCAAGTGTCATGAAAATGTGCGCACATGTGTGGAAACAGCAGGCAATTATGTTTAGGGTAATATTTGGGTCAACATTTTTACAGACACACTGATACACACACAGACACACTACCAAAGCCTTCAAGTTTGTGCCGCTTGCTTCGCAGAAATAAAAATGTACATAGGGTCCAACAAATAATACTCTGGCTCATAATTTCTTGGGCACTACAAATGAGTGCACCTGCTTTCCCCTGTCAAACTATGGGCTATCAGATTGCATGAAATTAAGGGCCGGTGAAACACATTAAAGGTGCAACAAGAGATTTTGAGACACCCAAATATTGTGTCATAATAATTTCATATAGATTAGACACTCAATAGATTTCTTACCTTGTATTTGGCTACAGAAATGTCGTAAAAGAGAGAAAAAAGGTGATTTTGATTTGTTTATATTTCAATGTATTTAAAACATAGGCTGAATTTTGTATTTGCTCCTATATAAGAAATAAGAAATTTCACAATTTTTGTACCAAAGAAACATTTCTCAGCTTAATCCTTTCAGATGGAGATATTTTTGATGGAAAGCTTTACATCAGGACAAAAATCAGTACTTTCGATTTTTTAAGGGACACCTGATATATGAAATCTCTCATTGCACCTTTAACTGAAAACTCAAACAGCTATTCATTATAACACATTTTCTACACACTTTGGTCAAAAGTGCATTTAATATTCATGGTTATACAGTACAGAATGTTACCAATTTACCACCAAATTTAGTATATCAAACTTTGTATAGGGCATATTTAACTCTTTGCAGGTTGGGCAATTCTAATAAGTCAGTAGTGGCATTTGAGATAGCTTTCCAAACATTTGTAGGTCACTTGGGATGTCACCTAAAAATGAACAACAACGGCTAGGTCTTCTTTGGACTCATTTAAATGCATTATCATGCTGATTCTGCATTTGCTGTGAAAATAAATAATTTGGAAATGTTTATAACAAGAAAAGACAAAAATTGACCAAAATTCATCTTTGACCAAGTATACTCGCCTGCTGCATGCAAACAGTTAACATCGTGATAAAAATCGGTATGACAATTATAAGATATGAACCCCTTTCTGGATGTCCTATCCTTCAGGTTACCCTTTGCTTAATAGAGTTCCTTATAGATTAAAGTAAGTGATAAGGACTTTAAGAAAAATACAAGACAGAAAACACAGCACCTAAATTATATGCCCTGGCACATTCTCCATACACATGTACTATTTGAGAAAGACCCAAGTGCATTAATGTTACATCACCTTGAATACAAAGCAAATGATGTTTGTAGGTTTCCCTGTTATTAATAAAAAAAAAACCATTTTATTACGTTTCATCTTGTTGTTTTTCGTTCCAGAAAACTCAAATGTGCATTTGTATTAAAAAATTTGTCGTTGGTCAATTAAATGTTTGATTAATAAAACTTTAACTTCATTTTTATACATTTTCTTTGAAATCAATTATTTAATTTTGTTGTATCCAGGGTCCATCATATTTTATTTCTTTATTTTTGGTTCTCTTTCTTTATTTTTTGATTCTTTATAATCTTGTTATGATTCTTTGTGCTTGGAATATAACCAAGAAAAGAACATGATAAATTTTGCTGCTGTTACAGGCCTAGCTTTTACTTGTGGCCTATACATACAGCACACACGACAAACTATACAGGGCTAAAAGAGAAATTATATGACCAAAGGCAAAATAACATTGTACATTCAGGTGATGGGCCATGGATACGATGAAATTAAATTGGGTTTGACTAAAAGGTACGAAAATAAAATTAATTTTATTTATCTAATGTTCAATATAATTGACCAAAGACAAAATTGTTTTAAACAAATGCACATTTAAGGGTTTTTTAATGAAAAACTTAACGAGATATGAAGTATATATATTGAAAATTGTTATAACTGGGAAACCTATAATTCGGACGGAAGAGGTCTAATGGCATTAAAAGAAGGCATTTAAATGTGACCATTAATAAGAGTATCAATTATGACTTTTTACTCAGGCCAAGCTTCAAATGTTATACGTTAAAAGCTTCAGTGTTCAAACTTTTCATTTTGGGGCTTCAAAAAGCTTGTACTACAAAAGAAACCTTGAGGCAAATTGTCCAAAAATTGCATTTTCATTCCCATAATTGAGCATTAGCATATGTAAAAAGGAAATAAATGCATTCTGGGACATATTTTACCTTCAGTTAAAAAGAGGGGCACTCAACTTTTTTTCAGGTAGGGATGTGCGGCCCCGATTTCCTAACTTGGGGGCTTATGAACTGATTTTGTCTCCGAAAGTAGGGGCTTGGGAACTGAAATTTTGAGAAATTTGCAGGCTTTGGAGCTGAAATTTGGTAAAATTCAGCTTCTGAGACAAACATTTTCTGAAAAGGGGATCTTAAGAACTGTTTCAACTGGGGTCTTGGGAAATGCTGAAGATGCCAAATGGGGTCTTAAGGGCCGCACATATCCGTAACTCTTTCAAATGTCAGTGCCCCCCCCCCCCCGGATTGTGGCGAGTTATGTTGCCTGAACTGCATCTCAAAACGGCAACAGAAAGCGATGGATATCGCAACGCAGCGTACAGCGCAGGGAGGTATGAATGGGCCTTTACATGGCTAAGCAGGAAATTTACTGATTTCACATTCCCTACAATGCATCGTGCATCGTAATGTAAGCAGACGACATCACAAACCTTTGAATAATGGAGAGAGAAAACAAGAATTTTGCAGTGCGTAATGGCCACACAAATGTGGTTTAATCACATTTTATTGAACATATGACAGAAAGCACAATAATGGGTACTATAACATTAGCATTTTTCTTAATGTCACATATTTTTACTAAATTACTGAATTCCCTAAATTACTGTGTTAATATGGTTATATACCTGTATACATATATTGAAGATAATTTGAATGGGTTCTCAAACACTTTGACAATTTTTCATATTTCCGTCAATTTTGATGGAAAAAATCTACCATTCAATAACAACGTTTCTAAAAATGTTCTCAAGCATATTTTTAAAGGAATTCCATTATTGTTGATTAAATATCATGTTTAATACATATTTGTCCATGAATTACATAATTTGGGGGGAAAAAGCCATACCATTGGTTTTCTGGAGGGCGACAGACAGTGCTATTGTTACTGTAATCCATCATGTACACCACTGTAACAATAGCAATATTTATTAGCCACTTGGGAATAACTTCAATAAGTTTATCAGTTGCCTTTATTGTTTTCTGTAAATGGACAATCACTTTGGATAACTTAAACAAAAAAATATGAAAAATCATTTTGGTATGCATAAATAACAAATAACATTTGCTATTGTTACCTCCGTCAATATTTTGCAATAACAATAGCATTTTTCAAATCTCGCGGGAACAAACAGCCAGTGCCGAGATCGATCAACATCTATCAATTTCCATCATGGCTGGTGGTCAGTCATGTCACGGCAGTGCGAAATTGAATAAGGATATGTTTACTTTTTTTTATAATCTGGTACCTAAATCATTCCGTCAATAATATTACAAGTAACAATAGCACAGAATGGTGCAGTCTATGGGCCATGAAACCTGAGCGTGTGTGTAGAAATTCAATGTAATTGTGCTTGTTTGTATTCACGATAGATGATCATGCATGGATACACATACTGTATAAATTACGCGTGCACGATGTTGTCGCAATGGGTACATGCATGATGGCACTATCCAATGTCGATCGTCGTATTACGCTAACGTTACTAATTATTTGACGGAAGTTGTTTAATCCTGACAGAATTTGGATGGACGCCCTGCTAAAGTTATTATTGATGGCAATGGTGCTAATGTTATGATATATTGTGCATCTTATAGCAGATACCAAAATATGGCAGTTTTCACCAGGGCTACTATAGATAATTGGTTAAAAGTTACACGAGGGCGCGGAGTGCTAACGTTACCATTCATTTCGCATGTATCCACCCTTGACATGTCACATTAGCAGTATTATTATGTTGGGTGTTTACTGAATTGGTAATATATTACAATATGATTTTACCATGGTAAAACCTTGCTGCTATTTGTAGTATTACAAGCCATAGTAGACCAATCTGCAATACTTTGTTCTAATTTTAAAAAAATGTTACACATTTCGTATATACTCCAATGGTATTCTCAAACTAATATCGTGTTGTGGAAATAATTAAACAGAAAAGTTATATTTTTTTCACCTTAAATTGAAAGTAGGGGTGCCTATGGTAAAGTTAAACTAGTTAACATTAACACATTAATAGAAATTATTTTCCCCCTTGTGGTAGGTTTCTGGTCCCATTATTGTGCTTTCTGTCATATGCAAATGAGCTCATTGATATTCATAACCTGTTCAAAAGTATACAACACATGACCTGATCATGTTTAGAAGTTCATTAATCAGTTTAGTCTGTAGAGTAGGTTAATGAATTTTCTTAAAATATGCAAATGAGCTCATTAACATCTATTACCTGTTGGTGTAAGCACATGACTCAATCATGTTCTATCACTGTGCCACGTTAGAAGTTCATAGACTAATTGGTTTAGTCTGTAGAGTGGATTAATGATTTTTTTAAATATTTGAAAATATGTAAATGATCACCATGCAACGTTAGTTTGAGTAATCTGTTTAGTCTGTAGAGTGGATTAATAAAGATTTTAAAATATGAAAGCTCATTAATATTCATAACTTGTCCAAAAAGTACACAACACATGTCTTCATCATGTTCTATCACCATGCCACATTAGAAGTTCAATGAGTAATGGGTTTACATCTACAGAGTGGATTAATAAATTGGATAGGCCCTACACAACATGGTTGTGGGGGCCAAAAACTTGGGAAATTTACTGGATTGATGATATACCACTTTATGCTGCATTACACTGCAGGGCTAGCTCTCTTTAGTAACAATATGTTACAACTGTAATTATTTTATGTTTTTTTTAATAAAGAGCAAAGAATACCTTTTGCACGTTAATCAAGGTGTGTTCAACATGTATATTTCTGTACATAACATGTATATTTCTGTACATTACATAAACTTACACATTCACAAAAAGACTGTACAATTTGTACACAGCAATATACACAATTATATTATACTTCTGTTTCAAAAGTGGTACCAATGATATTTACTTCAAAGAAATCCTAATCCTGTCTTGCAATCAAGCATGTCAGCCAATCACTTAGACTGGTATTCTGAAAGGGAGTCTAACTTTAGACCTGGCTTTAATCCAGGGTTAGTCCTACATGAGTGGACCTTTTTTCTTTCAAAATACTGTGAAAGTTAAATATAACAAATGAGAAAATTCCTCATGGTTGGGCCTTTCCGGCCCATCCATGAGGAATTTTCTCACCCTTTACAGCACTTTTTTAGAGTATGTTGGAAGGAAAAAAAGGTCCACTCATGTAGGAATAACCCTGGTTTAAAACCAGGTCTGAAGTTAGACTCCCTTTCAGAATACCAGCCATACTGTTATGCATTATTTTAGCCTCGAATTCCAATAGCGGCTGTTAGCTTTACCACTGGAAGTGTGTAATTGAGAATAAACAAGAAAAATTACCAAAATACTTGTATTCATTCACTTATAACATACTGTTATAATGCAAAATGAAAAATCTGGTTCATCTAGACTCTGGTATTGAGCACCAACACCACCACTATGTGTACACAGTGAGAGCAACCACCCACCATCAACAATATGGAACATTCCAAGCGGTATAAAAAGAAGCCTCTCCAATATCTCATCCGGTGAAGAAGTGAACTGGAGAGCATGGGGTACTATTTTCCTTTAAAGAGACATGAGGAGATTTCCAGAAAGAAGCACCCCGATTTTTCTCGAACCTAGGTTTTTTTTTACATATTTGGAATGCTTACCAATGTATTCGATCACACCTGAAGTGAATAAGCCGAATACGCCGTCTTTATGTAACAAGATGATGATTTAGTAGTTCCTGTCGTGCACGACAGAAAGTCAAAGCATGGTTTTCTATGGGGAACGATTACGATAGCAGTTAAGCTCAAAACAAGGTTTGCGGTTTTCTTTTGCACCTGTTGTCCAATAAACCTTCCAAACGTTCTCGGTAGGTGGTCTACAACCGATCCAGTGAAATTTGAGAGAAATTCATATCCTAAAAAAATCTCCTCCTGTCACTTTAACCTTTAGTCTTGGGGAAAATAGTACTGCACAAATCCCTCATGATCACTAAATATTTGTATATTGTGCATGTATCAAGTTTGAGAGCCAACCTTACAGTTAGTTTGTGGTGGATGGTCAAATATGGCTTAGTACTTCTAGTAATATAGCATTGACGATCCATAAAATAGCACAAATATTTATGTGGATTAGCTTTGTGAACAGAAATTGGTGTACATGTAAGCTAAGGAATGGGCTCCATTAAGTGTAATTCACATAGCAATGAGGTTTTTAATACTTTATGCCCAAAGCTAGATTCAAGTACTGAGTGATTACAAAACTAGTAGCTTAATTCTGCTCTAATAAAGGCAAACTCAGAGATGTCAACATATAATTTTGTTGTGTATTAATTCAAAGTATTTAACTAAAATCAAAGAGAGTCCCCTGAACTGCTCAATTCCAAAGTTGAGATAAATCAGATTTGTCATTTTGACGTAGTAAAGCTTTATGTGAAGCATAACAGTACCATAGAGTGTAGTGTATTATATAATTCTGGATCTGGAATTTTATTACAAACTTGAGATTTTCTATGGCCTTTAAATAAGATGAGAAAGCACCAGTGATAGACAGCTTGATGTGTGAAAAAAAACACAAGTTATCACCAACAAAATGGTAACAAATGTAGTAAATCCAAAGTTTTAAATCCGGTTTTGTTCCCATAAAACGGGGACAAAACTCCCACTGCACTTGCTGTCAGAATCCTTCAGAGGTCAGCAACGCGCGCGCCGCAATATTTGCATAAAAGAGGCGGAGATGGGTAGCCTCATGCGCGATTAACCAATGGGGAGGCCAACCTACTCAAACAAGCCAATCGGCATTCACTTCCGTGTTGACGCATGTCACGCTCGGCGCATGGTAAATAACTCTGAACAATTCTGGAAGAGAGTATAGTAGCAATCGCCCTTACTCCCTCCTTCCACTTTGCCCAATTCAATGCATCCTCAACCCAACTCACCTGCTCTCCTCCTCCACTTGCTTCTTCCATGTCCTCTTTGGTCATCCCCTCCTCAAACCACCCACCTCAAGCTCAAAAGCCCTTCTTAAAACATGCCCGTCATGCTTCCTCAGCACGTACCCATACCACTGTACACCATTTGCCATCTCCAACCGGTCCACCACTTCTTCCAAACCCAACATCTGCATCAAGTCCTCAGTCTTCTTCCAATCCATCAACTTCACACCACACATCGCTCTCATCATTGCCGTCTCTCTGTCCTCCTCAAAATCCCCATCTTGTTTTCGCTCAGACACCATGTCTCACTCAAATACATCACCGATCTCACACAACTCTTTTAAAAACACCATTCCTTTCATCTTCAAAGGAAATCTTTTCCTGTGTAACAACTCTCCATATTCCCTAAACTTTACCCACCCATACCTTACTCTAGCTGTCACAGCCGCATTTAAATATGCCTGAAATATTGAGATTAACTAAAAACATTACAAATTTCACCTGCACAATAACCAGAATATTCCATTTATATGTCTCTTAATATAGCTCTTTGCATAGTCCTACATGTATTTGTTCCTATTGATTTTGAGGTGGTGGGAAACAAAAAACATTTCAAGAAATTGTACTTCAAAGTACTACATCAATTAATTACAAAGAAGCTAAACGAGCACTTACATGCTTTCTTGGCCAAATTTTGCAACAAATGATCTTTCAAAGCATATTTCATACTGGAACATTAGAAAAACAAAAACAATTTACACAATGACCGACTTGATTTCACAGACCCAAAATCTAACTTTACTGATACAATTTCTTTTAAAACAAACATATTGTCATTTTCAGAATCTTTCAATCTATAGGCACTTTTTGCCCGCTAAAATGCATTCTATTGGAAATCATTGCACCACACATTGGATGCAAGCGTCAGCTTTGAATGATGAACCTGTTTCACGTGTACAGTGTAAACACATGTATTTACCTTAAAAAGAATGAACCTGATATGTATGCTGTTGGAAGGCACATTTAAACCTGTATCCAAAACAAGCCAATGACAGTCTAAGATGGCATTTCAAAATTTTACCGCTGCTTTACAAAGTGTCCTGATTTCAAAATTTCAGACACATACAGCGACTTGGAAACACGATCAGAATTGACCTGTCAATAACCTGACGGTAAAAAATGTTAATGGTACACCTACAGATATTTATCAAGTCATTTATTTTTATATTGTCTAGAGGAAAATATAACTGATAGAATCAAATATTGACTACTCATGAGGGAAATGGTGCAAAATAACTCCCCGAGGTGACTGGAGACCATGGGCCTACCATTTTCAAAGAGATCAAAGGTCGAGGGCAAGGCCTACAGTCTCCAGTCACTGAGGGGAGGTATTATGCACCATTTCACAAGTATAGAGCAGTCAATATTTGTTTTAAAAATATATTTCTGTCATTTGAAATTTTTTGATAAGCAAAAACTTGCCAAGGAATGTGTCGAGATCAGCTGCCACCTCAAGGGGCTCAATCCATGACATGTCCACGAATCGCCATTCTCACCCACAAATTTCTCGAACTGCTTAAGACATTTGATTTGTTTTATGGTATTAGCACAATCTACAGGCACGGGTGATGCAAGATACCAATGCAGGGGGAAAAAAAGTTCCCATAAAAACAAACTATTTCCCTGTGATAAAGGAAAAGTAACTTTTTAAGGGAAGATTTTTTCCCTCCTGTGAAATTTTGGTGAACTAGCATAAATATTTTATGACCTGTGATATAGTATCCACCAATCTAATGACAGAAATGTTTTTGTGTTATATAATAACCAACAACTGCTGCATATTCAATTTAAAATCACCTTCCTCCCCCAGTAAGGCAATAACATATCCTATCCAAGTTATTGGCAACAGTTGAGCGAATAACTCTGAACACTTAATTCTGTATGTTTTTGTTATAAACTTTACATTTTTTAAATAAATTTATTCAGTATTTATTATTTAAGTCTCTTGACTTGTCCAATTATATGAAATACATTAATATACCTAAAGGCAATATCAGTTCCATCAATTCAATCCTGCCTATAAGTATGCAAGTTTCGGTGTGTTCTCTGTTCTCTGTTCGGACAGAAGTATAATGCATGTCATCACTCTTACACAGCTGCTCTGCTTGTGTATCATATGCTTTTACAATTACGACAGCAGCAGCAGCTTGCTACGATGACATTATTCCATACTTCCAGCTGGACAAAGTTAAGCAAACGTTCCAAATAAGTTACCGCCATTGTATAACATGAAGGACTAACTCTAGTATTTTGAAAATAAATTTATTGTTTTTAGACTTGGACTCATATCAAAAGACATACCATTACTTACACTTTAAGAATGCTATGTAATCACACTTGCTTTTTTAATCAGAATGTCAACACAGGCAGGGTCGGACTTGAATTTTCTGCCGGCCAGAAAATTTTAAGACTGTTAGCCTATTGAGCAAAGGCAAACACCTCCAGACGTTCATTTTTTTGCCTATCCGGTCCATTTTGGGGGCTCAAATCAGAGCGGCCCGGATAGATATTTCCTGAGCAAGCCTATAGCCAGTCTGACCCTGAACACAGGTGCACTAGTGCTTCACTGATGACGAACTGCCTCCAACTGAGATGTGGATACCATTGATGTTACTGATCTGCTACCTTATCTTTAGATATCCTTGGTCTGAGATGATTAGATCCAGTCGACATATGATACCAAGAAGCAACTAGATCATATTCACAGTATCTTGCTGCAACTTAAGTGCTACAAACAAGATGTAGCATATAGACCAACCCCTTGTAATTCTATTTGGTTTGCAGAGTCGCCAAACCATGTAATTACAAACGAGTGCCAGTTGCAATGTGGAATAGAGAGTTTTGTTTTCACTCACAGATAAATTTGGTCTACCTAAATTAAGTCTACTTGATTAACATCAACACAAAACATGCCCTCATCTTGAGAAGGCAACGCTACTTAGCATCTTGTTCATCTTTTCATCATTACGTATGATGTTGGCCTTAACGGCTGCAATGGCATCTAGCTGGTCAGCCATGGATTGGTCCAGTTCACTCAACTGTGCTTGAAGAGGCTCCAATTCTGAGTTGGTAATCCTACAAAAGAAAAAAAAATCAAAGCTATTGTGAAAGCAGAAAATGGGCAGGGATTTATAATCAAGTTCTTTACCATACAAAAATCTGTAAATCATCCTTGGCGGTATTGACTAGGCCGGGAATAAACAACAATGGGAATTGACATTTACCCGAGAGAGTGGTGACGCCCCTGGGTGCTGCCATTGGAAAGCATTTTATTTTTTCAAAACAGAAATTTTAACAGTTAGAGTACACATCTTTCAGACTTCTTTGAGGTTTTGATGTACCACACGATGACTGAAAGTCAGTAACTGATGAAATTCACTGCATCCTGCGCACAGAATGAAGAATGGTACTTTGACTCAAGCAAATAATGACATGATAACTAAATCCACTCTGTATGTAGCGGACAAAGCACTTCAGATTCCTTTTTTTATTTATAATTGCAGAGCTATTGTTACTGTCAATGCAGTTGAAAAGATTTCAAGTGTTATCACCGCCCAGTTTAGATTGAGCTGGCCTCGTTGGTAATTAAAATAAAACTTTGAGGTTCTACTGCACAGTCAATAATTTTGACTGTATACTTCGTTTATTGAAAAAAAAAACAAATGTGAACAAAACTAATGGTATATATGTTGCTTGGTAAGCTGTGACCTAATATCTTTGTGAAGAACCAAGATCCATAACTTATTGCTGGACCTAATTTCTATTCAATTTACCAGCATGTTTTTCGAAGAATACAAAAGAAGGGGGTCTAGAGACCTATGCTAACAACACGGTAAATTTAATTGAATGGGGTTATGCAGCAATTTACTGTAAGTTAAGTAAAAATGAAGAAATATACTTGTTTATGCACAAAAGATGTTAGGTCACAGTCTGCCAAACCACTTTCTTTCATGATTTTTGTTCATCTTTGTTTCCTTTTCGGAAAAATGATGAAATATACAGTCAAGGTTAATTGAACGTACAGTAGAAGCCCGAGGTTTATTTATTCGTAAAAGAGGAGAAGTAAATTGCACATTGCGTCATGAAAAAGTAGCTCAATCGTAATCGGGGTGGTGATAGCATCTAAAATATTTTCAACTGCATGGGTAATAACAATGGCCTTCAGTACAGTGGCTACTCTGCAGAATTCAACTGTCACTGACTTTGTGCACCACCTAGGCTAGATTACTGAATTACTGTGGCCATGACATTCTCCAAATAGAATTCTGAAGGTTTGGGATATGTTACAGAACAATATCATCAGCCATTATTAAAACCATAGACGGGCTATTCCTTCCAGCTCTGTGTCCCCTCGTACACCTTACACCGAGCCTACACTATGCCTTAACATTTAACTTACCCTTCCTCTCTCTTGATAGCTAGGGCATGTTCTTGGTTTTCTTTCTTCCACATCTCTAGTTCCTTCTGCATGCTGTCTACATCCTCCTGCAGATAGTCCATAATCTTCCCTAATGGATTAGCACTACGAGTCAGAGTCTGGATACTTCCCCGCAGCTTCTCTACCTCTCGCTGGATGAGTTCACGCTCTTTCCGCCTTGCAGCATCCATTACTACTGGCTTCTCCTAAAGTAGGTACACATATAAAATCTATTTAATATGTACAATGCACATGTACAAGACTTAGCAATTTCATTATTTCACAATCAAATTGTACTTTTGGCCAATCGGAACTCGGAAGGGGGAAAAAGTGCACTAAGAAGCTAAATAATAAAGATAAACCAATTAACAGTTTTTCTTGCATGGAATGTATACACCATAAACTTTTTGTTTCTTAATCTGAAACCTTTGTAAATATGTATCAGATATCAAAAAGATTACACTTGTTAATATTCTCATGAATTTTATTCATTCATTCCTCTTTACAATCCAATGCACAGCACTTCTTCCCCATGATACCCCAGGTGGAAAATGCTTGTCAAAAAAAATATGAATAATAATTAGGCATGTTTAGATGTCATGCACGAGGTGTGTGCTTATACTTGGAATATGCATTTCTTTTGTTCAAGAATCTATCAAACAAAATAATTTCCTGTTTTGTGTACATGTACACACATCATGAATGGCATCTTAACCTCACTATTAACTTGCCTCTTTGTTTTGCATCTTATTACCACCTTCTAGCTCCTTCTTGGTTTCCAATATTTTCTTAACAAGACCACCATGCTCACCATCATCTTCAAGGGACTCACTGCCCATTGGCTATTTGGAAAAAGAGAGGAAAAAACATGTTGACACAGGGGTCAATTGTACATAAGATCCAGACAATTACCCAAAATGATTTATCCACAAGAACAAGTTACAATTTACCTAAAAAACATTTTAAAAATATTCGGTAAAGTATGGCTCTAAACAGCTATGCTATGTAGCCATTTGTCATCATTTTAGAGTCCCATTAAAGAAATTGATATTACTCCCTTTTTTGGTGCAGAATTGAATTTTCGCCTATTATACACTGTGTGTTTGTGGAAATTAACAATTTGGATGACTTGCAGACTTTGTCATTGTGATGCCATACTAGGTATGTTAGTACTTATTTTGTCATCTATGCAGGCATGCAAAGAATGCCATAGCTATGCACTGGTATCAAAGTCATAAGCAAGCATCGGGTGCTTAATTCCTGAGGGAGATGGTAACCACCTTCTTGGTAGTAGTAAAAGTAGTAGGTTTTTCAGTTTAAACTTGGGGTTCATTACAATACCTGTGGTTCATCATCTACTAGCGGTTGTGTTTCCTGTACCACGAAAGTGTCATCTTCGTCTGAATTCTGTCCATCGTCAACTATCACATTAGATACTTGTTTGCCACTGCCGACTCTGTAAAGCAGAATGGTAAATTTTGCAATGCGTATTACATCCCCATTGAAATTCTGTATCAGAAATGCTTTTGATAAAGACACCTCGGCATTATAAATACTAGTTCACATTCCTGTCTATAAGAAAAATGTTCACATTAAAGGAGAACCTGTATCAAGAATAACTTATATAATATACGCTATAAAAACAATTATTGAACACATATGGAGTGTTTTCATGGGAAAACGGAATTATAATAAATGCTATAATTATAGCAAAAACTTGCCAAGGAATGTGTCGAGATCAGCTGCCACCTCAAGGGGCTCAATCCATGACATGTCCATGAATCGCCGCTCTCACCCACAAATTTCTCGAACTGCTTAAGACATTTGATTTGTTTTATGGTATTAGCACAATCTACAGGCACGGGTGATGCAAGATACCAATGCAGGGGGAAAAAAAGTTCCCATAAAAACAAACGATTTCCCTGTGATGAGGGAAAAGTAACTTTTTAAGGGAAGATTTTTTCCCTCCTGTGAAATTTTGGTGAACTAGCATAAATATTTTATGACCTGTGATATAGTATCCACCAATCTAATGACAGAAATTTTTTTGTGTTATATAATAACCAACAACTGCTGCATATTCAATTTAAAATCACCTTCCTCCCCCAGTAAGGCAATAACATATCCTATCCAAGTTATTGGCAACAGTTGAGCGAATAACTCTGAACACTTAATTCTGTATGTTTTTGTTATAAACTTTACATTTTTTAAATAAATTTATTCAGTATTTATTATTTAAGTCTCTTGACTTGTCCAATTATATGAAATACATTAATATACCTAAAGGCAATATCAGTTCCATCAATTCAATCCTGCCTGTAAGTATGCAAGTTTCGGTGTGTTCTCTGTTCTCTGTTCGAACAGAAGTATAATGCATGTCATCACTCTTACACAGCTGCTCTGCTTGTGTATCATATGCTTTTACAATTACGACAGCAGCAGCAGCTTGCTAAGATGACATTATTCCATACTTCCAGCTGGACAAGTTATGCAAACGTTCCAAATAAGTTACCGCCATTGTATAACATGAAGGACTAACTCTAGTATTTTGAAAATAAATTTATTGTTTTTAGACTTGGACTCTGATATCAAAAGACATACCATTACTTACACTTTAAGAATGCTATGTAATCACACTTGCTTTTTTAATCAGAATGTCAACACAGGCAGGGTCGGACTTGAATTTTCTGCCGGCCAGAAAATTTTAAGACTGTTAGCCTATTGAGCAAAGGCAAACACCTCCAGACGTTCATTTTTTTGCCTATCCGGTCCATTTTGGGGGCTCAAATCAGAGCGGCCCGGATAGATATTTCCTGAGCAAGCCTATAGCCAGTCTGACCCTGAACACAGGTGCACTAGTGCTTCACTGATGACGAACTATAAAAACAATTATTGAACACATATGGAGTGTTTTCATGGGAAAACGGAATTATAATAACCATAAACGAATTAAAAGCATTTTGTCTGACCATGCGCTATTTGAAATTCGCGCTACTGTATATGGGATATGTATTTGTGTTATGCGATACGAACGGCACAGTAGCGTCATACATCTTCACGCATGATGCTTTCATAATGTGTATTTCCTAGGGCATGTATGACCTAAACGTGCCGGTCGTATCGCATAACACGTTATACACTAGCGCGATATTTAAATAGCACATGGTCAGATTAGATGGTTTTCATTCATTGTTGGGGTTATATAATTCCCTTTTTCTATGAAACCACTCGATATGTGGTCCATAATTATTTTATAGTGTATATTGTTTAATATTATTCGTTGTACGGGTTCTCCTTTAAAACTGATGCTGTAAATAGTTTCTTTCTCTGTTCTCTTATCTTTCCCAAGTATATACAATTGCCTAAGATTTGTCTTTAACCATATAATTAGGTAATAATAATAATAATAAAGTGCTTATAAAGCACCTTACACTGAGGTCTCAAAGTGCTATACAAACAACAACAACAACAAACAGTACATATAACAAGAAATACTTAAATTACAAATACAAATACAAACCTATAACCTGTAAATTCAAACCAGTTTGAAGATTGTGTCTTTAGACTTGACTAAATTTACCAACAGTCTGACAAATTTTTAATGAGGAAAGGAAGTTGTTGCAGAGTTCGGATGAAGCTTTGGAGAATGGGCGATGACCATATGAAAGGGTTGAAACAGAAGTAGATACAGGTTCATTTTGTTAAGATACCGTATATTAGAGATGTTTGTATTTCTGTATGATTCCTGAGATAATTGGGTGCCAATCCCTGGATACATTTGTAAGTTAAAATAACTATAGCTTATACTTAATTCAAATGGTAGGGCAGAACACATGAGTCCGGAAAGAGAAGACTTCACGAGTCACTATGGGTATATATATTCACACATAATGATCCATGGTATCCGTATGTTCCCTTCCCGTAGGTAGGCACCTGACTGTTTTTCTATTCTCCTTCTTCTACTCTCTATTAATATTTTGTGGTTAGATTGATGTGTACAATACAATTATTTCAGGTACCTTCCTATCCTTTGTTGGGGCATTGTCCTTTCACTATTGTGCTTTAAGTGAAAGGTTAAAAATATGAAGTTACGCGTAGGATTTAGGTAGGGCACAATTTGGTTTGTAATGTTGTTAAAAATGGCATGAGCACATCGTAGACAAAGGAAGAAGGATGGATGGTGATGGAGCTCGTACGCAGAGCCAAGTGAGTATGGATAACGACAATACATGTGTTGACCGTCGATTACTGATACGGTAGACAAAGGTCCCTAATCCTGTTTGTGCCCTAACATTGCTAGCCTCATCACCATCATCACCTCCATCACCATGATCATCATCATCATCTTTATCGTCATCAATTGTATAATTATTAACAGCTTTTCATATGTTACACAGAAACAAAACTGCACTGCATACCTTGAGCCTGGATCATCTAGCACCTCTTGCTTTGACCCTTTTGCGCAGGACGTGGCACTACTTGGGTCGAGTCCATGCGGCGACTGTCAAAAAATAGACTCGATCAATATGGTCATCATCAACAAAATCTTTGATCTATCACAAGATGAACGTTGCCTCCATAACTTAAAAATACATCTGTCCTCCTACCGCTTGTGGCTCCTGCCGCGCGTTGTGTATGATGACCTAGATGACCTTTGCCTGTATATGTACCTTGGACCTCGTAAACAAATGAGGGTTTGCATGTAAACTCCATACCCAATTTGGTTCCAGTTGAACTTCCCCCCCCCCACTTTCAAATGAGGTCCATTTTACATTTTCAGCTCTATTTAACAACTTGACCTCACATGACCTTTGACCTTTGTATGTGACCTTTGACCTCACCAACAATGGGTGATGCCATGTTGCACTGTGACCCAGTTTGTTAAACCGTCAAATTAATGAGATAGGAGCAGGCAAATGTTAACCCTTTTTCAACATAGACAACAACAACGACATCAACATCATCACCCACATGGGACAAAGTGATCCCTATGTATCTTCTGCCTTTCAAGGGCAGGCGACCACAAAACTGAGATTCTGCAACACAGAACATTTTCGATCTGCAATTGAGAAGTTTGCTGTTAAAAACCACTTTTTTCACAAAAATCAGCTCAACATGGTTTCAGAAAGCACTGCTTTGCTTTATACAGAGAACTCTTAAAGTTTGCCTGTGGGTCCAACTTTGAATGACCTTTCAAAAACCATTTGGGTCTCCCAATCTGACTTCATTCTCTAAAGGGACTTTGCGAGTCTCTAAATTGCCCACCCCCTTGAAACTCCAAAAAAACCTGCACGAACATCTACAAGAGCTCAAGATGCGGAATATATACCTAACTACTAACCTCATACTGAGGCTGTAGGGAGGTTTTCCATTCATTCTATTTAAATTTCCATCTCAACAACAATGCATAACAAATATATAATTATTAAATGACATAAAGTACAATTGAGATGAGGATACCATCAGAACGCAAGGCTGTGGAATTATAGCACCCTGATAAATTTACTTAGTTGTTTACAGTTGAATTAAGGATAGTGAGAATTTCTACTACCTATAAATGACAAAAAAAACATAATTGGGCTATAAAACATTAAAAAACGAAACAGAATTGAACAATCAAACGTAACTATGCAAATAAACGAAAGGGCAGATGTACAGACCATCAAACAAAACATTTGACAGCTGTATAGTCTCAAGGAGAATCTGAACTTTATTGATCGATGATTGATTTTTCATGCTTTTTTTTTACATGACCAGATGAACATTTTTAAGTTTATGATGTGGGACTTCCCAAAGCACTTCACCTGGGTTTTTATTGTGTTCTGGCAGAAGTGGGTTCTTGGGCTGATATAAAAATCACTTGCCGGCGTGTGCCTAGTGTTATTGTGCTTAAACGGGTAAAGTTTGGTCCAATACGTCGGCGGTAACATTTTATGGTGATATTGGTACAATAATGATGCAGCTGAAAGATAATATGGTCATGGAATTTTCCGTTGCTTATAGGTCTTAAAATGAGGGTCGGTGTGGGCAAGCCAAATGGAGTTTGTCGGTTTTCTGAATACCTTTTTTGCATTCGGAAAATTGAATCACTATAACAGTTGTTTTTATATCTGCCCAATGTTCGCAATAACTGCGATAGGGGAGAACAAATGTATTATATAGTGTGTGGAGAGATTCCTGGGGTAAAAGGAAGAACTTTGCGAATAATTCCATTGTATTTCGCGATAATTTTTGACACTGAATTGTGTGGGATTCCAAGATAACATCGTTATCTCATCAAAAGGCCCTAAAAATTTCGTGGTGTGACCTTGGGTTCTTCATTATTATCAATTTTTAATATTCATTTTGTAGTATGTTGACTGTTTGTTGTTTTTAAGATCATATAATTTGTTTTCTTAATATTGATTACCAGTTTGTTTAATTTTAACCATTGGAAATTCCAAGAGTTCTTTGTTTATTTTGATTCCAAAGCATTTTGGGTCTTCAGCGAAGAAAAGAATATTGGTAGCATCGCAAAAATTATGAATTGAAGATTTTTGGAGCACAGGGGGAGATCATTAAATAAGCCGACAAAAGTGGAACCTAAGTGATCCTTGAGGTACTTCCACAAGTTTTCAGTAAGGGTAGATGAGTGTTGATTATATTTACAAACTGTTTTCTGTTTGAAGATCGTCTGCGATCCAATTGTTTGCTAGACCTCGCATACTATATTTATGAGGTTTCTGAAGTAGTATTTTATGATTTTGGTATCGAATGCTTTACTAGATCAGAAATACCTACATGTAGAGTTGTTTATCGAGAAATTTTCAGTTATTCTAGAGTAAGGTCATTGATGGCCATATATGTGGATCTCTTAGTGCGGAAACCAAACTGATGGGGGCTTAAAAATATGAAGTCCGAAACAAATTTATAGATTCGATTGTAATGATCTTTCGATGATTTTTGATATGGTTGTAAACTTGATATAGCCTATATTCCGAAGTCTGTGCTTTCCATCGTCTTTTAATAATGGGGTATACCTTGGCTATTTTTAGATGCGACAGGAAAATACCAGTTGAAAGCGAGCAATTGAATATGTGAGCAAGGTATAACTCATCGCTTTCTGAATTATTGGATTCAAGGAGGTTCGTGCAATCTCACCGACTCCGATGCTCACAACTAGGTTTAAGGTCCTCTCGTGATTTTTATTATTTCCTCACTTGAAGTGTGAAAAAGAAACTGGTTTTTATGTGTTTGGAAATTTCAGAGTCTGCCACAAGTTATCATCAGGAGCCGGTATTTTAGCTCACGAGGTGCCCATATTTGTGAAGAATCTTCACCTATTCGCATATCATTAGTATCCTAACTTATTCTGTGTTTATGTGAGAACCCGTTAATTTTGTCGTTTATCCTACAAAAGGTTATCAAACTTGCACGTTTTTTTTCAATGTTGTTTTTATGGGTATTAATTTCAGATATCATGATTTTTTTTTTGAGACTCGTAGGAGTAAATTGATTTGCATTCTCAAATTTTGTTTTAGTTACTTCAGTTCGGTTGGCCAGATGACCTTGTAAGTCTATCTTTATTCTAATTGATTGATGATCCCACTCGTTACCAGGGTTTTTTTGGTCATTGTTACGTTATCGATGTTTTAATTTCTTCATTGGGCAATGATGTTTATAATACCAGGGGAACGGGTATCCTCCTTTTCTTTTTAATTTTTTATTATTTGTATTTGTGTTATGCGATACCGACGATACAGTAGTGTCATACAAAGTGATAGGCCATTTTTGAAACCATTAGAATTGGCCGGTTTTTAGTTGACGTTTTTTATTTACTGATGACGACGACGGAACGGGAGATTGCAATTTGTGATAGTAAATGTGGCAATGATCTGAATATCTGTGAGAATGACCCCCGAATTTATGTTTTTGTTACATCATTGGTTAAAATGTTCAATTCAATGACACTCTAAGTTGTGTGAATATTAGATTTATCTTTGGTCTATCTTACATGGTACAAAATTGTTGGCATAAGCCTGATTGAGTAAAATTATTGACATTTTAAGGTTTAGACTCGTATTTTAGTAGGTCTAGTTAAATCCGCCCAATTATGTAACACGTTCTTTCTTTGGAGACGAGGTTAAGAACATTATCCAGCTGGGAGAGAAAGTGATCAAAATCCTTTTATCCCCAGGTCTGACAACTTAATCACAATCTGTTCAATCAATCTTTAAATCAGGTCTTTTTTGATATTGAGTTTAAATCTATAAATAAGAAGCACCGCCACCAGTCCTATTCTCTCTATTCAAGTTTTCACTGTGTTACCCATCAAGATCGATAAGATTAGCGTCATCATCTGACCTAAACCACGTTTCAGTAAATCTGTATTACATCGAAATGGTTTTCAAATGGTAGAAACTAATTTGTAATATCATTTGCATGCTTGTTCAAACTACGGATGTTATGGTGAAAAGTGAGTTCACTTTACTACGATCACGGAGTTGATGGTTGTGCTGTCGTATATCACACAATTAAATGAATGTGTCGATGTTGCAGGCCATCTGTAGATGAGAATGGGACTTAACCTGCTGTCATAAAACAGGATTACATCTAGATCAACAAATCGACAATCATACTTGTGCTGAATCAAACAGACTGTTACCAGGTGCAACGACACAACTATAGACCAACCCGATAACAGATATCAAAATAAATATATACGGCAAAAGAGATTTTAATACAATTATACAGTAAATTATAAAAAATTACCAAATGCGTTTTGGACGTGCCATACTAAAACCTAAATGAGTTAATCGACATTTGTGGTGTAAACTTAGAAAATGGTAGTAATCTTAGTCTGAACAAAGTGGAAAGTTTGTACATCAGGATTCTGAAAACAAGCCTCTTTTGCAATAGTAATATCTTTTAATATCTTAGGCAAGCCGCCTAGGGTCCTGACATAACCAGTTGGCTTGAAAACCAGCAACTAATCCAAGACAGTTTTAACATTTATCAATGAATTACATATTAGATATAACACAATTGAACTAAACTCTTCATCGTCTATCTTACCACTATTGAGAGGAGATTTTTTACCAATTCGTTAAAAGGATTTCTCAAGATTATGATACACCAGTGGATACGATGATGACCAGAAGAATCTTCAAAATTAAACATTAATTACCCGGCAGCGACCTGAGGTGGTAGCCCATCGTCTCCATTCATCATCCCATCTGGCTGATTGCGTTGGTTTTCTCCTTCAAGGTCACAATAATAAGCATAAGACACAGGGTGTGTTTATAAGTTCTTTCTATTAATTATAAGTTTTTATAGTTCTTTCTATTAAGTAATTCGCAAAATCAAAACTAAACACAAATTTCTTACTCCTTATTTTTCGACCTTTCAAATGCAATCACAAAGCAGGTTTTAAATCGTTTTTTTGTCCCCGCTAATGGGAGTGGTCAAATTCGCCTCACATTCATAGCACACTGCTGTGTGAGATTATGGAGCAAAGAAATTGACCAGAAGCCCATCCAGACGTCAATTTGCTGTATGACCCCTTAACTTCCAGAGCCGACATCCTATAGGTGATCTTTTTTACTTCACATGATACCCAGCTACCCTCCTCCTCAGATTCCTTAGAAACCCATTGGGGGTGAAGGTTTAGCAACCGACATCCTGGCCCTGGGACGTGTACTGAGTACCGCATACCGTAGCAGGACTTGAAATACCTACCTGACCATGCTTCCTCAACTCCTTCATTACATATATTTTATTACAACACTGGCTTAAGATTTTGTACAGAAACATTTCTCATAAATAACTGTGCCTGAAGGTATTCAGCTACTTATAATTACATGAAGCGAAAATAATGCCTTTCTCACAGGAACAGTGCACTGCTATTATTTTTAGTGAATAATGAAATCTTCCATTCGTTGCAGAATGTCTTAAAAGAGAAGATCTCCTACAGACCTTTTCGAATTAACATCGGAAACATTCGTGGAAAATACAATGTACTCGAGCGTCCTTATACTCTTGCGAACATTTACAAGCATTTGCTGTACCTAACAGTTGCAAAAGAAATCTGCAATAGCTGGTAATCAATAAGCAAGAATTCAAGCTAATTAACTATAGTCATGACAACAATCCCTTGGAACTTCAGAGAGTGCATGTACATTGCTCCCAGGTCCAGTGCAAGTACACATGCATCTCAAAGTCCAAGAGATTCAGACTTTTTACTATGTAGGTGGCTTACCTGGTAAGAAAAAGACAAGGGTTGAGAAACAGAAGGCCTTCATTTAAAAAAAAAAAGTTACTCAGAGTTGAGGCTTTCAGTTTTTCTCTACTAAGATGAAGTGCTTTATATGCCGCAACAGGAAGAAGAATAGAGTTTTTAGCCTTAAAAGGCTTTAAGAATGTGGGTGTTACGTATAAATCATATTTTGGTACCAAAATCTCAAAATGGCCAAAAAATTGAGTAGCAGTCTTCCGTTTGCCAACCCTTAAATTATGTTGAAATAAGCAAGATATATAAAAATAGAAACACTTTTTTTTAAATAAATACCCAAATCAAGTTTTAAACAAAAATATCATACTATGCAAATTACTCTTTTAGGCAGACATAGTACTCTTGGGCACTGCAATAAGAGATAATACTAATAACATTGACTTTGTGAGCAGCAGCATAGAAGCATAGAGTACAAAGGACAAGGGATATTGAAGCATTGAACAAAGGGAAATGGCTTGCTCCTGAGAACCAGGTGGTAATTTAGATGACACAATTACACGTGGGATACACGAAATTATATTGAGGCCATATACAAGCACACATACCTAAAAACCATTAGAAGTTTGAATATTCTGTAAGTTACACTAAAATTCAAAAGCTAGCTTCTGTAATTTTTGTTGCAGTTAATTTTACTTGCAATTTCACAAAGGAATATGTCCCTGCTACCATTCGCTAGGGCAATAACATCACAATATATTGTTGATTTGACCAGAGTGGGACAAGCGGATGAATGGAAATCACTGAATCAGTTGGATCAATTGCACAAAGTTATTTAATCCTGACCAAACTTTATTTGTTGGTGAAAATTTACTAGCATCAAAATATTTAGCCCAGGTTAGTTAATTCTCTATGAAATTTCTGATTTTGGATGGAATCTAAACTTTTAATGACTTTTAGGGATGTGGATATGATTGCATAAAAACATGTGCTTGCATATCATATGGCTTCAATATATTTTTTGTGAAACCCCACTTTAAGATCCTTGAACTTAAAGCCTAATTGAGCAATCATTCCAGGATGGTTTCAGGAATGATATCTGATGCTATCTAATTAACCCTTACAGAGAAATATCATCACTGGTATTCTTTTTTACTTTGAGACAAATATGGTTTTAGGTTTGACCTCATTTTGACCTTTGTAGGTCACAGATGGAGGTTATCTTTGACGTCGTCTTATTGGAGTTATTGATGGTATAGCTATTAGCAGTGATGAGTATATTACAAAATTTGACCTTATCTTGATCAGAAAACTCTCAATCATAGGTCTGGAAAAAAGGGGAGGAGTACAGACTTTCCGAATTGTGCATCCATGAAATGCGTTATTTTCCAATTGATCAGTCAGAGTAGGCCCAAAAAATTTCTTGGCATTGCTTCCAATGTGAAGGGCTAGGGGAGGGGATAGGGGAGGGGATGAGCCCTAACAGGGAACACATATAACAGTTAATAATGTATGGTTATATACTGTATGTACTGCATACACTGTTAAAAGGTTGTGTTTATATTACTTTATCTATGTTGTACATGGTACAAGCAAGAAGATACTTTTGGTCTATTTTTCTAAAAAGCACAAACTTTTTGAGCATGTTTATAGATTTGTTCTTTGAAAAATGAAACCTTTTGGGAGCGCATCGCACCCCTACATGTACATAAATAATGATTACTTAATCTCTTTCTGAAAAATATTTAAGCAAGAGTCAGGACCCAAAAATAGGCTGATTTTGGTGTGCAAATATTATATTCCCTGCGAATGACAAGAGAAGAAAGAAAAGAAAACAAAGAGTGCATTATAAAAATGGTATACATCCTGCAAGCACCTTAAACTACTCTAGACAATAATATTAGATCACAAATCAAGTTGTTAGTATTAAATGATTAAATTCATACCTCCATCATCATCATCTATCTGTATCTTTAGTGAGAAACAAAAATGAAGACACATACAAAGATATTTTGAATTGTCATTTGTGGACATGAAATTGCTAACCAACATACAGAAGGGTCATTCCACCAGGTGGGACACAGTGTGCATGATATCAAACCACATTTAATAAAATATTACTGTAGTGATTCCATTGCTCAACATAGTATGTTAGCCTACAACTGAGTATTACAATTGATTTGAGAATTTGAAATTATTTTAATGTGTTGGGAAAAATTATAAACAACGAAATATGCAGTGTGATGAATGTGGCCCCACATTAAATCAGCTTTGTAGCTATGTGTGGAAGTTAGGACATAAATTGTGGATTAATAAGAAAATATGTACAAATTATTCAAGTGAGTTAATAAAAAATACTTCATTGACACAAAACTAAATGGCCTATGTAGAAAATTATGGCGCTATCACACCATTGACATTTGATTTGATGTGGATGTGACTTTGCACCAAGATAACACTGGATAGTGAGAAATTTCAGGCCAAAATATGCAAAATACTGAAACCCTCGTCTACCTGAGCCATTTTTTTAACAAAACTCCCAAAGGCGGGGAGGGGGGTGGTGGTTACAACCCCCACCCCGTGATTTTCGTACTGAACACAACGATCTTGTAAATTTGATACAAAAGGATAGCTTACAGTTTCTTCTCTCCATTGGTACAAAATAAGTACCAACACATCCCGTATGCACATCACCATATGAGAAGTCGAAAAATATACTGAATATAGGGTGGAAAATGATATTTTTGCAATTTTAACGACTCAAACACCTATTATAGCTCGACCATGCTTTCATTATATAAAACTAATCATTTCCCATCAAGTTAGAGTCAAAAACGCATGAAAATCTATTTTCCTAACCTTGGCGAAAAAATGAATTTTTCACTGTGTGTCTCTATGGAAATGGCAGTTTTGCGGACATGACGAAACTTTATGAGTCATTGTTAGTAATGACTAGCAGTTGGTATCATGTTGGTATCAATGGAAAGAGGAGGCCCATAGCTATCATTGGCTACCAAAACAAGTGCCTGTGATGTTCCTGGGTGTGTTAGGCGGGTTGGTACTTCTCTTCCAAAGGGGGTGGTTGCCACCCCCCCCCCCCACCATCATTGGGATCACCCTGATTTACTATACCCCGGGGAGTTGTTTTTGGAGAAAGGAGGGAACATGTCAATTGACATTACATTAAATAATGTGGCACCAAAAAAGGGGGTTTTAGCAAGGCGGGGAAAAACCTTAAAGGGGGTGGAACCACCCCCCCCCCCTCGGTGACGAGGTTAAATGGATGAAATAAAAAAAAAAAAACACAACCCTACAAATATCATGTGCTATCACCCAGTGAACATGATTGGGCTTTGGCAAAATCAACATGGGGCTTGCTGTACGCACTTACACACCTGAGCGGAAGCGCGTGTAACATGCGCATGAGGCGCAGCTGTGACACGTGTTGATCATGTGACGGTTCATTGAATTATGAGACTTTGTACATGATTTTGCTGGAAGCGTTTATTTGTCAAGTTGAAACCCTTTTATTGATAAACAATGCAAAATTATATTATACAAATGAGGAAAGCTAATGATAGTTTAAATCATAACTCAAATTTTTTCCATTGTTTATTGTGCCAAAAGCTTTTCCAAATTATTATTTTGCATTGTGTCATCGTGGTTATAACAAATCAGCAACTCCACATTCAATGTCACTACTTTAAATCATTGCTTGGGTGAGTCCTCGCAAAATAAAAATATTGCAAGATGCAGGGGATCCTCATTGTGGATTGTTAAGAAAACCATGTTGTACCATGATTGAATCCCAATTAAATAATAATCTGGAAGGTCTTTGACAGTGCTGTTTGACTAGTTCCAATTTTGTCTGTTTCAAATTCACTAGATACAGGCAATAGAGCCTGCATCGATCAGGAAATGAGGCTGACTTCAGAAAGATACATGTAGCTTGCTGGCTAGCCTTTGCCACCAGTTACTTTGTGCACGTGCACTATGGTTATATGAATATTATATGAAAATTCACCGTCAAATGGTAATAAGGTTTTACAAAGATCTTTCTGGTCGGTAAG
>JAMKCH010008565.1:0-30433 GCA_023653785.1 Ophioderma brevispina
CCTTTAGATGCAAAGATTTTTTTTTTCGAGGATTACAGTCATTCGCACTTCTAGATGGCGATTATGAACATCTGGACCTTTTCTAAAATCATTCTTCAACACTTAAGTGTATAAGGTCTTCTGCAACTATCGTTGTTATTTTATAGGGGAACGGGGATCATGTGGAACCCTGAAAACCACTTTGACGTTGGAAATATTTGCATAAAAAATCGTGTCAATGAGGGGTATATTAACACGACCACATAACAGGGAAGAAGAAATTGAAAATGGTGGTCGGTCCCAAAAACCGACTTTTATGTGGCGATAAACAAAATCCCGCCAAAAAATTGAAAAATCACTTTTTCCGAAGGACTTTTTTTCGTAAAACGTGGCTCATAAAGGAAGAATATAAATCCTTGACCTTGACTGAATAAAAAATAAAAGAAGTTACTCCCAGTACAGTACGATTTAAGAGGCAAAACAAAGTTGAATAGCGCCACCAAAATAAAACATGCTTAAATAGATTAAAAAACGCATGGCCCGATTTGATTTCTTTACACTAAAATATGCGCAAACTTATTTAGGTAATTACATAAAATAATTTACCGTTAAAACGTGGCGCGTGAATGAAAACAAAAATCTTGGGTGCACGTTGGTTAGAGCCCAATACGTGCAAAAGCCCAGTACGTGCAAAAATTGACGTATTGGGCTCAAATTCACATTTTTCACACCAAAATTTACCTTTTTTAGCCCAATACGTGCCAGGAAGGGCATTAAAGTCAAAATCTTAATCATATTAATATAAAAAATTAAAAAAAAAACACCCCCACCCCCCCCGATAAACTTAGAGTCACCAAACTGGACTTAATCCGGGCGCGGGAAGATTTTAAATTTTTTGCACGTATTGGGCTGAAGTGTCACTATTTGAAGTTGCTGTAAAAATTCAACACCAAAGCCCAATTCGCGAATTTTGCACGTTCATGGGCTCTTAGTTACATATGAATAAAAATCCAACTGTATATAAATGATGGAACAATGGCTCACAGTTATTTAACAAATATTTCCGGTCTTTCTAGAACACTTGGGAAAAATTAAGTTTTTTTTTGCACGTAGTGGGCTCAAATTAACTAATTGATTTTGAGTTGGTCAAGATGGTATTGGCAGGGGCAAGGGAATACTTCACTCTTCGAGCTTCGTCTTCTTAAATGTGGGTCTGATAGAGGAGAGGTGCGGCCAACGGTAACTCCTAAGGTTGGCAGGGTTATCACAGTGCTCCAGGAGTGTTCCAGACCAGGTAATTTAAGCGAAGTTGGGTTCACGGTTGCGTAGATGGAAAAGCACACACCTGTGTCTTGGATGGATTTGCAGTGTAGGTGGGTTTCATCAAATAAGGAGCGGAGTTATCCAACGCTTTGGAGAGTAGAGCTCTCTTCAAACTGTGTTAATAGAGGGTAAGTTGTGTGCAAATAATCTCGTTTAAATAATTGCTCGATTGTGACGCTAAAGTGAGTTCCCACAGTGAAACAAGATTTGGTACTGTTGGATTTTTAGCCGATGGGAAATGATGCAGTAGTCGTACATAATCTGGTAACATTGAAATAGGTTACTCGTGAGGATCAAAGAGAGAAAAATTCTTGCATAAGGACATTGGTTACGCATATCGGCGAAGAAACTGATTTCTGCGCAGTTATTATTGTCTAATTATACCTTTCAATACTCTGGGGTATGTCGAGTGCAAAAGTTGCACATTTGATTGAAAATGAATAAAATGTCATCACAATTTCTTTTCCTAAATATCAGTGACCAGTAGATGTACACCATGCTGCATTGACTCGAGCAAATAATAGCAATGTTGATATTCAGTAAATCCTCTTGGTATGCAGAGGATAAAGCACTTCAAATTTCTTTTTATCTGGAAGTACAGAGCCATTGTTATTACCATACAGGTGAAAAAGATTTCTGGTGCTCTGCTCATCACCCGATTAAGATTGTGCCATTTTTTTTCTTGACGCAAAGCATAAGATACTTGTCCTCATCTTGGTTCTGCACAAAGATGTTAGGTCACAGCTTACCAAGCAACATAACCACCATGAGTTTTGTTCACATTAGTTTATTTTTTCAATAAATGATGAAATATACAGTCAAAATTATTGAACTCACAGTAGAATCTCAAAGTTTATTTTAATCGCGAACGAGGCCAGCTCAATCCAAACTGGGAAGACGTTTGATATAGAAGTCCGAAGTATACAAATGAGATATTGCCAATGATTCCGTCCTGCGCTACTGAACAACATCATACAGAGCATGACGGAATCAATGCCAATACCTCATTTGCGTACTTGAGACTTCTATGTGAAACGTCTACCCTAAACTGGTCGGGGATAACGAGTATTAAACGCCTGACATCTATTCAACTGCATGGACAGTAACAATAGCTCTGCAGTTCCAAATAAACAAAGGGGAATCTGACCTGCTTTGTCCGCTGAATACACTGGATTTACTTATCAATAACGCCATTATTTGCTCGAGTCAATGTAGCATAGTGTATGTCCCTTGATCACTGATATTCGGAAAAGAAATTGAGATGGCAATTTATTCATTTTCATGAAAATGTGCAACCTTTACAATTGACATAACCAATAAATGGTAACTATAATATAATATTTTATATTATTTATAGTGGGAAATGGTTTACTTCTGCGAAGTATGTAATCAAAATGAACAATTTTTCCTTTGATCCCATGGCCAAGTTGATGATATGACTCTTATTGAAATGTCTCATCAAAATTCAGACGGTTCTATGCTACAGGAACTTACTCAGCTTGATCATTGGGCTAATTCTAATCATATGCAATTAAATCCACTCAAATGTATGGCCTTGAAGGGGTGTGCCCTGAGTTTGATTAGGTATGTTTCCGCCCCTAGAAGTTGCACATTAGCGTGTATTGCCTATTTCAAAATGGCCGCCATTGTTTTATGGAAAAATGTTATTGTAATATCATTATAGATAGGAACTTATCCCGAACTGAACGGAATGAAGTTTTCCCTTCCTGAAGTGGGCTTAAACACTTTAGCGTCCAAGATTGCCTCCGGAAGGAGTATGTTTTTAAAGGAACTTAAATTGGCAAATTGTACAGTTGGGGTAAGAATGTGAGGATCATGTTGAGAGCACCACAAAACGAGATTATTTGTATTTTGTGCACTTGCTCTTAAAGCTGCAATGAGAGATTTCAAGTCATCCATATTTCCTGTGGTATGTAGTGATTTGATATAGATACACACTCAGCAGATTCCCTACCTTTTATTTGGCTACAGAAATAACTTGAAAATAAAATGTGGTTTTTATATGCTTATATTTCAATAGAAACCATGGGCCGAATTTCATATTTGCTCCTACAGGAATTTAGAAATTTCAGAATTTTTGTACAAAAGAAACAGTTCTCAGCTTAATCCTTTCCGATGGGGATAAAGCTTTATGCCAGTGCCAAAATCAGAATTTTCGGAGAGAGAGAGAGAGAGCGAGAGAGCGAGAGAGAGAGAGAGCGAGAGAGAGAGAGAGCGAGAGAGAGAGAGAGAAGGGACCTGTGAGACAAGTAGAAACAAAGAAAGCACTTGACGTGCTCGAAATAAAGTAGGATCACCATATTTTTCCTTCTGCATATAGACAATTTCTACATAAACATTTTTTAATTTGTTATTTTTACTGGGAAACACCTACCATGTTACTGAGTAGTCTTTTAAAGTACAATTCCCATCCATTTTATCACGATTTTACTCTATGAGATTGATAGGAGCTGTTGTCTTCCTATGAACTATTTTAGAGTCCGTTTAAACCACGATATATGACCCAAGTTACATGTATAGTAGATTTCAAAATAAGTGAGACCTCATTAAACGTTTTACGTCTGTCCATTCTCCGTGAAAAGAGGATTTATTTTAATGACTTCAGGTAAAAAGTATATGGTACTCATATCTAGGTAGTAAATAAATGTTGACCTCAAATACATTATTTCATATCAAAGATAGCTTGGGTGTTTCAATTGAAGTACAGGATGAAAACACCAGCAATCAATGCATTAAACGTTGTTATTTGAACATAACCTACATTTGACACTGCAAAACATCATTCCTTATCACAGCATAGGAGAAATAATGCATTCTTATATCAATGCACACATAACACAACTAAGTTGTATTTGGCCATCCAAAATGGTCCAACATTTTATGAGTTCCTTGGCATGGCATAAGTCTTTTTATCATTAACAGACCATTGTAAAACTTAATTCATCCGTTTCCAGTAAGCCGATTCTGTGCAGTAACTTTGTAGCATGGTTACAATATATTTTGTAATGACAACAAAGGCCTGGTCTCTGCATATTTATTTATAACATTCGGCATTTGCCAGGCAGAACCCAATATTGATATATGCATTAAATTCAAGGGACGCCTCCAGAACAACGGGGAAAGTTTTATGGGAAGAAGTCCGATTTTAGATGCAGGAGGAAACAGAAGTGCTCGGAGAAAACCTGCGAGGACGAGTATGGATCGGCAACCAAATCAATATCACCCCTATAAAATATGCAAGAACTCACTTAATTTGAAATCTACTATATTAACAACGCTCAACGCTCTTTTGAACAGATCAATATCACGCTTTAATATTTTTACATCTTGAAAATGATCTGAGTCATTATTAGAAATTCTTGTTCTATAACGTCGAAAAGATGGGTAGGGACTGCCCTTCTTCATGATTTACGTTCCTTAGAGTTAGCGCGAATATAATCACCGCCATCATGAAAAGGCGCCTGTGCGCAAAATATAATGCCATGTATTGTTTTTGGTGCTCCCAACATATCACTCGGGCTCTTATCCCAACAATTTGCCGATTTAAGTTCATATAACAAAACATGCCTCCTTGCGGCGGCCATCTTGGATTCCAAGATGCTTAAGCCCACATCAGGGAGGGTAAAATCTTCATTCCGTTCAGTCCTGGATGAAATTTCTATTTATAATGAAATTATAAATGGCGTTTTTTTTCATAAAACAATATCGGCCATTTTGAAATGGGTAGGACACGCTAACGTGTAGGAAACATACCTAATCCTAGTCAGGGAGCTCCCTTCAGTGTGATATTTGCAACGAACCAAAAATCTGGTGACGTGCAAGAAAAAGCAAAATCAAAATGGCCGATTTTCGCGCGCATGGAAATTGATGTTTCGCCTCTAATTTCCTAACCGATAAATTTTTTCAGTATTATTGTCACCTTTGGGTAGTCAGTATGTGTGGCAAATTGCAAAGATTCTTAAGAAGTTCGGCCTTCCGTTTACCGATCTAATTACAGTCGTCGTGACATATACAGGGCGTCCCAGCAAAAAAAGCTTAATCTTGAAACAAAGGGTTAATTTGGCTAAACTGTGTGCTGTACTGATGTGTGACTATAATAATTATTTTACTATAAAGTCGAAACAGTAAACTTTCAAATGACTTTTAAATCGGAATCGGGCCATAATCTTTCCACCTGTGTGCTAGATAAGCAACAAAATAAGCATCCCATACCACACAAACAGCTTTAATGTTACAAGTGAGTTTTGATATGCCATTTTCAAGCCAATGGTGTTCAATGAGGCATGGCTGTAGAAATGGCATTAAGGTGTCATTTGAAAAATTACTGTTTTTACTTTATAGTAAAATAATTATTACATTCATACAGCACATAGTGTCGGCAAATTAACCCTTTGTTTCAGGATTAAGTTTTCTGGGACACCATGTATAGTCCTATAACCGATTCGAAGCCCCAAATTAGGGTCAAAGGACCATAAACAGGAATTACACATAAGGCAGCATTTGTAATTTCTTCTCTAAAATAAAAGAATAAAGTAAAATTCGTGCAGGAGGAGTGGGAATCGAACCAACGACCTTTGGTTTTCAAGACGAGCGCTACAGAGTAAATTGCATCAAAACTCTCCAAATTGCAATTGCTTTGAGGAAAATCTTTACAAAGGGTCTATTCCTGTCAATACTGATATTCAAACACTTTCTTAATAAAACTAGTGCATTTTTCAGATGTTCATGGAAGAGAAAGAAAATTAGTCACCCAAGATGGTGATATTAACGGCGCAGCGCGGGTTGTGTTGGCCTAACCTATATGGGGCCTAGGACGATCTCATAGGCCTATAGGGCTCTTTAGTTCTAAGTATCGGCAAGTTAGCCATTCCTTTATTATTACCTTGGTCTAGAGAGATCGGTTTATTTCATGTGCTTAAGGCTATATATTACAAAACCGAGTACAGCTCTCGTGAAGATAAGTTGATCTCTAAAATTACTCATAGAGCCTCAGGCAGCGATACCTTCCATCACCCAATGGTAAGGTCAAGATTTTTACGTCAAAAAGCTAAGGCAACATATTAGCGTTAAAGGCCTTGGTGGTCAATGCATCTACAGGGATTTTGAGTTTGATTCTGATGATAATTTAGTACGACGTCAGTATTCAAGAAAGGAAAACTATTTGAAGTTCGGACTGGTAAACTTATATACGCAACTTAACGGAAACGGTTACTATGCTAATCTATGGTAGCCCAGTGCGGATAAGGAGTGTAAAAATAAGAAAGGCAGGAAAGGGGAAAGGGGAAGGGTAAAAAGGGAGGAAAATGGAGGAAAAGTGAACGCAAAAGAAACAACTAGAATTCGCGGTGTCTCGGCTGTCTAGGTTTAAGGTTTTGCTGGCTAGTTGGGAACTGGTGGGGGATTGCTGGAAGTGTGCGTTGCCAGTGGGTTCATGTTGCGGGTGGTTTTGATGCTTCTGTTCAGAACCTTATCGGTCGCTTTGACCATGTTGATAACTGGGTTGCTGGAATTGGTAGGTTGAATTGACGCAGCAGATTGAAGCAGACGTTTTCCGCCAAGTGTTTAGATGTTGGAATGATGTCAAAGATGAATTGTAATTCCGTGCCTGCATGTTCAGGCGACTGCAAGTTTGTTTAGGTTGACATTTAAATGGAATAAGTGGGACGCCTCTATCTTTTTCTACTCCAATATTACATCATCATTAGTTTTGTTGTACTCGGTGAAAAAGGTGCTGGGTACAGGAAACAAAGATCAACTAAGTGTGCAGGAACAAAAAGACTGGTTGCAAGTAAAAAGAAAGTCCGTGGGCTAGGCTAACGATGTGTGAGGTGGCTTCAGGCGACTCCGGAGGAAAATTCCAGTGACTGAGCTGAACCCAGTACAGCTGGTAGGCGTGTTCCAGATGCAGATGACACTTGGAAAAAAAAAATGTGTGGTAAGAGAATTCTACAGTGGTGCGGTTGTAGCTGTTGGTGGTAGTCCCTCGTTTTTGGTCTGTTTATACACACATGCTAGGTTTGTAAGGTGAAATGGATGATTCCGTGTGGCGAGCTAGCGGAGGTGAGTGCTTCAGGCGACTCAGAAAATCTCCAGTGACGGGATGCACGCAGTAAAGCTGGTAGGGGTGTTCCAGATGCAGATGAAATTGAAAACAATTTGTGCTGGTAAGAGAATTCTACAGTGGTGCTGTGTAGCTGTTGGTGGTGGTGAGACCCTAGTTTGGTCTGGATATATACACACATGCAAGGTTGGTAAGGTGGAATGGATGTCCGAATTGAAGCTGTCTTTTTTGACAATTGCTTGGAATATGGAGCATGGGTTTTACAAGATGAAAATTCATTCGCGAAACAAGTCCTTGTAGCGTTTTGTTTATTTATTTTTTTTACATTTTTTTTTTATTTTATTGTTTTTCTTTTTTTATTTTGATTTTAAATGTATAAGGTAATATTTTTACTTCATAGTGGTTTATTTTGTTTTTAATTATGTTAATTGTATATGTGTTTCATTCTTATTATTTAGTGTGATTTTACCTATTTATCATCTAATGGTATTTAAATTTTTATTGTACGAGTTACTGTGATAATATTGTATTTATTCAAAATTTGGTTTTAAATTTTGTAATTGTGTTTATTACTTTGTTTTTATTTGACTTATGTAGTCATCTTTATTTGTGTTTTTGTGTTAATAATTTAAGTTTATTCCTTTTAACGATTATATTATTAATATTTTTGTGTATAAGGCTGTGATTTTATTAATTTTTAAAATATTTTTTTTATTATCCTCCTTATTTGTATTTTCTACCATTTTGGCTTTATTTTTTTATTATTTTGTCGTTTTACTTTATTTGATTTGTAATGATTTTTTAAACATTTTATTTTGGGTTCATTATTCATTTTATATTTCTATTCCTTTTTGGGAGAATGCGCTATATAAAGATCTGTAATATGTTATTATTTTGTTATTTAACGATTTATTTAATGATATCTAAGACCTGGTTGGACACGGATTTGACTTGGTTTTAATTTTTAAATTATTTTGTATTATTTTCTCATTCCGTTAATAATTATTTTTCGTTTCTTTATTTTGATTTTTAATTTGTACGGATCTTTTTCTTTATTTCATTCAATTTGTATTTTAGTCATTTTCATTTGTGTTAATTCTTTTTTATGATGTAGGAGACTATATGTATGATTTTGTGATGGTTCAGATGCGCAAAACAAATCTCTGTTACACCACACAATAAAAATTTCTAAAAATACAATTAAAGAATACACCCCAAAAAAAAATCAGCCCAAAGTGAAATTCGAACCCATACCACAGATCAATTTTATGAATTCAATGTAATACAGAGGACCAGAGCAAGAGCCATTGAGGTAAGTTAAACTTTTCAGGCGCCAATTAGCTGTGTAACATTTCGCTAGTCAGGCGCTTGCAACAACGATAATTCGTTAATTTCGTCAAAAAGCTCTTCCATGAACCCCCCAGCATATTTAGCTGGACCGTCATAGCTGGGGCAATATGGAGTGTCCAGTTTTGGAGTAACTTCGAACTACCCGCTATTACCACGGCGTGTACTTACCCAAACTACACTACGTTACAAATGCCTGAGGGGAATCAACGCCGTCACTGATTTTTCCTTTTTTGCAGCAATATTTATTTCACTACACATCTACGCGATTTTAAACAAAATCCGCTATCTAGAAAGCGCCAATTTGCGATACATCTTTAAAGCGCAGTGTGATAACTGATCTCGTACATACTTCAAAATCCCAGAAACAAACCCAAAAATTCTATTTAAATAAAAACAAATAAAATTTGACAAAAACACCGTTTTTACCTAAAAAAAACTGTAAGCTGAAGAATACACCGACAATTCCTAGGGCGGGTCAAAACACAGCATGACAGATTGACACGTGACCATTTTCAACCTGCCGAATTTGAACGACATCTACGGAGATCCGCGAACAAAAAACGGCCCCAAAATTGGGCCCGAGTAAAAGTAATTATACTGTCGCTACTGCGACAGAATCGATAATACAGAAGAGGAATAAGGGAAAAAAAAAACGCGCGAAAGAAAAGCACATCAAGAGACGAAGAGTAAAGGAGTTTCAGGCAATTCTCGAACAAACTCACTGGAACAAGATGGGGGGTGCCTCGTCACATACCTAAGATCGACGGATTGTCCTGTGCTATCATTGTGCAGAGTTGCTTTACCTGTATGGGAAAAGATAAACCCTGCCAAGAAGTTTTGATCCATCGTTAAATGCTCCCTGCTGGCTTATCACAGGATGTTCGCCCAAGCCAAACGGACAAATTATACATCTAGAAGGAATTGAGCCACCAGACATCCGTCGTAGTGTGCGAGTCTGCAAGAGCGTATATGCCAAGTATCTAATGGGAAGCACCCTATGTCCGGAAGAGACAGCTGATTAACCGCCTTAAATCCAGAGGAGTTTCTTAAGCAAAGTGCAACCCCTTGAAACAGTATGGCGTTTAAGAGAGTCGCTTGTGGAAAGAAAGACGTGCTATCACCAAGTAACATCTATAGTGGTATTAAACCGGTGGTGGAGAATCTTCCAGAAAGATGACGATCATGGGCTGATGGCGATATTCATAAAACAGATTAGAACCAGCGAAACCTGGCCGATCTAAGGGCTCGGTTCCATGCAGAAGTGAGGCTACCTGGAAGCAGATCAGGACACTATCTGTGATGAGGAACTCACGACAGCAATGGAAAACATCTCAGGTTGCCCAGATGAACCAGAGACTTTGACGTCACTTTATTAATAATGCTGATATACCTATTACTCCAAACAAGTACAGCTTCTCAAAACAGCAAATCAGGATATTTGAGAGCATCGAGAGACTCGGACGGACCCGATCTTTAGAAGTCTTAAGAGAATATTTCAAACAGTCGAAATCAATTAAACATTTCAGAACCCAACTTAGGGCAAATCTAATGAAAATTATGCTTTTGAGAGAGGAGAGAGAGCGAGTGATGATTAAATTCGTTAGGGGCATTCTTCGGTCACGTTGTGGACCTTAAAAAATGGGAATTTTGATGTCAACCACAATGCTGTTTTGCAAATCTAACCAATCTGTTATAGTTTTGTAGAATGAATACCATTGTAACCCAACCTAACCAAAAATAATATTTCCACTTTCGCCAGATTGGTTATTTGGTCTGAGGGGCAAATAAAGTCGGTCACGTGGTAACATCAGAAAAAAGTGTTTTTAGAATTCAAACTTCAACTGTTATTCGTGAATATCTAAAGTTACCACATTCTTATATTTATTTCGAAAGACATCGGTATTTGTCATTTACAGCAATGGGTAATAAAACGAAAAGCAAACTTTATTGGTAAGTAACAAAATTTCTATCACTAAGTACGGTCAGTGTGTGAAAGTGGGGTTTACGTTGTGACATGACATAGACCTAGAACACAAAATGAAACCGATTGTTAAGTGCACAAAAATGAAGTTTTACATAAACCTTGTATATTTTCATATTCTCAAACTATTTCAAACACTTTCATTACAATGTCATCCGTTAAGACCTTGCCAGAAGAGCAATTGCTACTGCCAATGCCACTCCAAGTTTGCGATTTCCTGTGGTGAAATAGTGCAAGTCTGCCTAAATTTGGCAACTTCATCCGACGTTCAAAAGACACATGGAATTCAAGTTCAAAACCGTCTTTATTCAAATTAGTTGTTGTTTTTGTTGAAAATGATGATATTCAATTGTTAACGATAAGTTAAAGTTAACATTGCTACTTTATCACTATGACCAGAAATTTATGTCCTCATATTCTGTCAGAACAGTCCGTGTTGGACAGTATTATCAAATTCAATAACTTTGAAAGAGGGAAGGGGAAAGATCTAAACCATGATTTTGTCTACGGAAGGTACATATAAACTGGATTTTGACATGAAATATTGAACATACTGAGCAGTGGTTTTCTAGTAATAAAAAATCTTTGTATTTTTTGGTCAAGTGTGTGACTACCAAAGTCATTTAAATTCTCTGTTAATTACTTGGGATTAACAGAGGATTCTTGGCCGCCTCTCTGGAACTAGAATTTAAAAGGGCGCCACTCTATTTATTATTTTATTAAAAATATATTTTCGTTTAATTATCCAAGCATGAAATTTTAAATATCAGCACAACATTCAAGGTTTCATGTTAGAAAACAAGTACATAAAAAATAAATTGCGAGAGAAAACAAAATATCAACAGGGAATGGAGAATTAAAACAAAAATTCTTTGTTGAAATATTGGACTACACATTAAATTTCAGTATTTTGGTCCAGTTCCCGTCGATTTTACTTTACGTAGGAGTTACTGGTAAGAACGAAAAGGGGGATCAAATGAGTGTCGGTATTTTTTAAAACCTGTCAGACTATAGATTGTCAATAGTGTCAATAAGTAATTACGTGTTTGTAGATAAGAGCTTCGCTTGCGCTCGCTTATACATTTGTATTTTTTCAACATGAATTTGAACTTAACAGTCCAATGCAATACTTTAGGCAGTATTTCAAACAAAAATTAAAAGCTATTTAAATAAAACTAAAGAAGCAAAATGGTTGTAAAAAATCTCACTTTTTTATCCCAAAACACATATTAAAGACGTTCATTTATGCAAATGAGGGTTTTGGTTAAAATGTTTAAATATCATGCAGGAAACTTGGAAGGGTGATTTACACGTGATAATGTAAAGAAATTTGCAATTACCATTAAACTTATTTTTATCAAAAAACTGGTTTACGCTTTGAAGAATGGCCCATGTGGGTCTTTTAAACTGTATTAAAATTCCCATTATTATTAATAGTACCAAAAAATTTGACAATACAACTTCCAAAAGTTCGATCCTAAACGGGTTAAAAATTATACATCAAGGAAGCAAGGCATATCAGGAAGTTTTATTGCAAAGGCAGGGACAATTATGAGTTACAAATAATTATTCACTGGCCAAAAGGATATTTGCAACTACACAAAAAACAGTTTATAATTACAACTCATTTCAGATCCAGGTACTATAATAGACATGATTGCGAAGTATGGATCCCCAGAATCCAAGAGTGCGAAAAAAACTTTCATTCATGTCATGAACCTGACCGACGAGCGTTAACATGCCGATTGTTACTTCAGATCAGACAGAAACGACACAAACAACAATGCAGGAAATGGCTTTAACCCTCGTCTTACAAGGGGGACCCCCCTGGTGACTTTGCTCCGGGCTCTAAAAGCCCACCACAAGCTCGCTTTAAAATGCTTTAGGTAATCATTCTTTCATCCTTTCTGGGCATTTACCGAAAAAATTAAAAGATAGCACCCTTCACTGGTTTAGGCGTCTCTCAAAGTCAAGGGTACGGGGATGGTGCCACCAGGATATTTGATGGTGCATTTTTGAAACGATTGTGCATAGTATGGCTCGAAAACTCTGTGTTTATGTAAAAACTAGTCATTTGCAATTAGGTAGGAGTGAAAACGCATGAAAATCCGATAGTCCGATTTAGCGAAAAAAATGGGATTTTGGACTATTTTCTGTGGAAAATGCCAATTTAGCCGACTTGCGACTTGAATGACGTCATTGTGATGCCATTCTAGTAATGTTAGTACTTATTTTTGGTATCATGAAAAGAGAGGACCATAGCTATCCACTAGTATCAAATCATAAGTAATGCCAGTTACAAAAAAGGCTTGGTAGACGAGGGTTAAAAGGTGTTTCTACCCTTCGTATTCCATACAAACAGCATAAATTCCCAACCCCCACCGTGTGATCTGATATTTGACCCCGTACCATCTTTGCGGATTGAAAAATTCAATGGGACGCAGGGATTTCTGTTACTCATGTTGTCACTTATTGTGAGCAATGTTAAGGCCTGAAATACACTATAGTGGCTTTCATGCAATAAATGAAATTGTATTTAGGGCAGGTGAGTGAGAGTTAAATGACCGGAGGGTCCTCCAAATAAGCCGGGGTGGCACGTGCATTTGAATTCCCGGTAGAGCTAGGTTGATCCCTCTCCCGACTTAATTGAATTAGGTCCAAACTCCAGGGGGACGAACGTATCCACGCGAATGAGTATAATGTATCTGTGCAATTTTTTGTTCAATCAACCCTTCTTGTAATCTTTTAAGCTGTACATCACAGCCAAGAATTTCCAATCTCCAATCTGCAGTAACTACCAAGTGAGCACGCCGTTTTGTTTGTGTAACATTTCGTATGTTCAATTTGTTAAAGCTTATTTTCATGGTACAGGCTGGTCAAACATATTAACTACAGGTGTAATACTATCGTCCATTGGCAACGAATTCCTGCATTGTAAACTTGATAAACTTTCATGATACCGATATAACTGATTATTATTAACATTTTTGTGTTTCATGGAAAATCATATGTTGATACGCTAAAGAAATATTTGTGAAATAACGTGGCTTTGATAAACTCACATGTTATAAATGTCAATAACTGAGAAGATTGAACAAGTAAACACTGTGACAGATGTTATATAACGAAACATGCCATGATAAGATGTATCTGTTAAGGGGCAATGAGTTGGAGTAACCCGATGTTTGGATACATTATAATCATAACATTCAAGTTACGTGAAAATATATTAATAAATTTTAATTTAAATGAAATAAAGGCTCAAGCCGACTGAAATGGAGAGAAAAAACCTTATAATCGATAAATAAAATGTTCAATTGCTCAATAACATATGTTAATTTTTTTCAAGAAAGTGGAATATATACATTAATCGTTTTTAATAGTTGAAAAGTAAAAATTTTAAAGATACTGGCTCGTATTCACCAAAGAACTTAATTACTCTCTGGCTTAACGCGCTTAGTCCAGGACGATTTTTTGTTTCCCACTTGAAGTACTCTTTATTTAAAGAATAATGAACGATACAACTTTAAAATAGGTAAGTTCTCAACTTTAAATGTCTTCCTGTACTTTTCCTCCATAATGTTCAGCAGTACAAATGAAAACCGGCACGAAGCAAAATTTAGAGTTCCTACCAAAGGATTTAAAATCCAGGACTAAAATTTCAAGCCATGACTAAGTTCTTTTTTGTGAACGGTTCAATGGTTTTAAGTTGGTTTGAAACAAACAAAAAAAAATACAACATGTCAAAGTCGCGACTTTGAGAGGTTATGAAAACGTTTTCTTGACAACGCAGAATAAAATACGTTTTACTTTTATTTTGGAATTACCATTTTGGTCCCACTTCTATCCCGTATATAAAATTGTCGAGATGTATTTTAAGTTGTGATAGGAATCTTTCTATAATTCTACACATCGATTTCCAAAGCCTGGGTAATAACACCAGAAATTTCATCGCTACTGCCTAGATAATCCTTATCCTGGATTGGTGTCATTGTTAACAAGGCTGCCAAGAAGAGTTGTGATGCAGCCTGCCAATTTAGCGTCATTTTCTCCGTAGAAGCTTCATCTGCATATCACCAATGTTGCCGTCCTCTAGACCAAGGGGTGTTGCAAGCTTATGAATCTAAGAACAAATGGTTTAAATTTAAAGCTGCATCAGGCACATTTGTAGTTGTAATATGCCATATATCAAGCAAACTATATTCTTATCATGTTTGCACATGGGTATTAACATAAATGATCGTTGAGGAAATAATGATTAATTAGAGTATGAAGATAGTGACAACCCCTTTTTTTGGGGGGGGGTGCTTCCTTGCTCTGCAATTAATATGTTTACTAGTGATTTATTTCTTGGTTCCCTTTCGACAGGCTTTTCCGTGGGGCTTTTCGCCAAGAAAACCCTGCTTTTCAGTAGTGGCACCAGAAGGAGGGTGGACAGAACTAGAGCTGATACCCCAGTATTTACCAGAATTAAAACATTATACTTATATTAGGATACTATAATATGGGCAAAAAATAAAAATCAGCCTAAGGTAGAGGTGATAAGTGAAAACCTAGGGAAAACAACAATAATGAGGACAAACGCACACCACACTCGCGCGCACGCGCGTTGCTTCCTCACCAGAATAACGAATCCGCAATCTCAAACTAAAATGTACACAAATGAATAGCACGCTCACGCATTATAATGTGAGTAAACACGGACGTAGCAGAAAGAAAGGCGCAAGGTAACAGAATATATATATATAGTCCATGAACTTTTATAATCCGTGGTAGCCAGAAGCAGAAATAACTAAGCCATAAGGGAAGTAAGGGGGGGGGGGTCAAGGTGTATACAGGTTAAACTTTAAATGGATCAATTGAGGCTAAATCTTTACTATCATAATTGTATTTTTTCTAGTCACTGATTAAGCAATTTATAGTTTGCCTAACTTTTGACCTTTAGGTTTAGAAGACAATATTCAAGGCATCGTGGGTTAACATTTTTCAACAGTCCGATTTTAATCAACTCATTCCACATTACTTGATCATGTGTGCAGGTCATAATATAGTGAAAAACAAGAATCAATCACTTCTATCTGTTTAATATTGACCTAATAGGCCGCGGTTTGTGACCTTCCCATAGATCCTGTAGTAATCTGTCATAAAGAGCCCTATAACTATACAAGGACTTACTTGAACTGTTGATATGTATTTTTCAATCAGCTTATACGCGACGAGAACAAAACAAATGGACACACTTTTTGTTAAAGATCGGAGCATTCTACTTTTACCCCCAGTACGACTTGACCGTTTATTGTCCTATCGTTCATTTGACATAAGTCGTAGATAGGACAAACTAATACTTTTTAATTCCTTTTTGACGTGACAAAACGATTGGTATCATTAACACAAATGGAAACTTTACCCCCTTATTCCTTTAATTAGCAACAAGGGACAACTTGAGACTTTTGATATGTTGCTTCGCACACATAGGAAACTATCCTGAAACATTTAGCTAGGGCTTATTTATTTCGCGGTGTTTTTTATTTATCTTGACTAATATAAAGATACTGTATGTGATACCTTCACAGCCCAGAAGCTCACATCTGAAACTAATATGGCCATACCATGGCAACTGCATTATCGACATAATTCTAGCGATTATCGGTTGCCAAAAATCTTTTAAAAGTGTTTTTATTGTTTTCTTGTTTTTTGGTTTTTGTAAAAATATAAACTAAAATAATCCAAATACGGAATTATTTTCAAAGGTCGCTTAAATAGCTTTAATTGCAAATTATAAGGCATTAATGTGGTAAGGTTTAATACTAGAAATACCAAATATGCTGATGATCCGTGATCCGTTAATTTGTCAGAAATGGTAATGCTTTATTGGACTCTTAGCGAGATAACCAGTCTGCGAGAGATAAAAATGTGGGCATTTTTTAACTTAAAATGAGATAATTGCGTACAGTTTCTTCTTTCTGAACTAGGTATTTTAATGTAGGAATAACACCCCAGTCGTTATCCCCCTTTCGTCTTTCGCGGCCCTTTCCTACCGGGCCCTTTGTCTCGCACCAACCGCCTCCGCCCCTCTCCCATCCCTGCCTTTCAGCTCCAAATCTACACTAAACCATAATGTTGTGTTCGAGGTCAAAATGTATCCGTCATGGTGCTTAAAAGAAAACGCTAAAAAATCTGGGATATTCACAAGAAAGGTTTTTTTTTAACCTCAAGTCGGAATTTTTATAATACCCACGTAATCAAAATTACAGAATCAGATCAGTACTGTCCTGTCTTTTCTTTATTACACAGATTCCAAGCCCAACGACTTGCAGATTATGGTTGGCACATTCATTCCAATAACAAATTTGATCAAGCAAATCGCTGCCGTGGCTCTGCCACCTGGAAAGTTTCGCCGCCCTGGCCCTGCCACGTGAATCTTTACCGGAATCTTGATGATCCTGCAATGACCTGTGTTTGCCTGAGTTCTAGACTTTCTGGAATATTAACGCCTAGATCTAACACACAAATATAGGTCTTTGCTTTTAAAATTTAAAAAAAAAAAAAAAAAAAAAAAATCAATAATTTTTTCTTTTTTGGAAATTGTTTACATTCTATTGATTTTATATATATATTTTTTAAACATTGTGGACCCCAGGTATTCATAGCATTTTGGGGCCTGCGACGTCCGTGTTAAAATCGAAGTTCATTAGTGCCCGCCGTCTTTTTGTGGTAGATAACTTTTGGCATGTTGACAATCTGTACTATTGTAGTGTGTCCAATTACGGTCATTTTTTCTCCGACATCCTGCACGTTAATGGGTATTGAACAGTCCTTTAGATGTCAACGTTGATAAATAGAATGATGGTCATTTCGGCATGCCAAATTTGCAAACAGATAAACGTTCGAGCGTTAGAGCAGCTTTGTTGGATTGGGCGTAATTCTTTTTAGTTTCAAGGCCTGTTTTTGTTAGTGTTTTTTTCAATGCGAGATAGGCGTATTTTGGTCATACAAGAATACAATTTCTGCCTCGCAAGTCCTTTTGTCAAATGGTCTAAGAATGTAAAATTAGGCCCTAGCACTATATCCTTTTTAAGGCCCAACGTGGAAATATAAGACTTCGTGTTGTAGGAAATAACTACAGCCTGGGGTTATGTGCAACGTATTTTCCCTGGTGATTGGCTACAATTTAGCAAGCTGGTTACTACTTCCGTCATATCCTTTGACCATGGTGCGGGAATACATCATCCCTGCTGGACGGTGTCTTACGGCCAGAGTTTGTGGAGCCCGGCTGTTGGTGTCAAGAGGCTTAAACACTAAGTATCTGGGGGGGAAGCTGTGAGTTAGAAATTATGTTGGGATTGTTAATTTAAAGTAATATTTGGTTGAGGTTTTGCTCGGGGTAAATTGAGTCTAATTTGTAAAAGACTCATGAATTAATTTGCGGCAAGCGTTGGGTTAAAATCAATTGCAAATATTACTATTTTTCCGTAAGGTCCGTGCTATCTCCATTGGAACGGAATTTCTACGATATGTTTTTGGCATAAAATTGGGTAAAATAGAATGGATTTTGAAATTGTTTTTGGAACATGTAGAATCTTTGTAAAGAAATGTTCAGTTAAAATGTTTTATTTGATTGTTAGACTTTATGGTAATGGTTTTGGATATTTTACATTTCCCGTCACATGTCCTGAGTTGTCGCTGGCGATTCCTTTTTTCGACTTGGGCTTCACTTTGAGTTGCGTTTTACATCTATATGAGAGGGACGACTTTGAAGATATGAAGTTCGCAGCTGCTGATGATTAACGAACTTTTCGGCACACACCATAATTCAAACAATATCGAACTGTTGCCATTTAACGCCATGAACTTGACTGTCAACACAAGTGAACTGACAAATGTTAAAACCATTAGTAAGATCAAGTACAAGCACATAAATGTATAAACAGTTATATTGTGTGAAAGGTGTTTTATAAGGTACGTTTAAATCCTGATACCTTTATAAATTTTACACGGTGTAAGAGGCGTGCCAGACAGAATGTAGACAAAGTTATAATCAGTTGTGGGTTTCGTGGTGAAGCAGCTATGTAAAATACCCACTTTATAGTTGTAAATCTTTGGAAAAGAGCAGCTCGTGATATCTCTAGTTTCCGAAATCTCAATTAAAGCAACCATTTGTAATATTTATTACTAACTAACGCGTTGAAGTGAATGTAGAATGGCATTAGAATTGTGAAGTCACTGAGAATGCTCATGAATAAATGAGTTTGTTTGGAAAGGTTAAAAATCAATGATATGTCGGGAGTACTCTTTCATTATGCGTATTAGAATCTGGGTGAACGTACATAGTTTGTCATGGGATATTGTAAGGTGACATCTGGTCACAGAAATGTGAAATGAAAAGCACTTTCAAGGAGACCGCTATCCACAATCAATTTGGAACGATCTGTAAAGGAAATTAGAGCAAATTACGAAAGTGTGTCAATTTCACGTTGGGGCCACCGTACACTCTCGGTGTTGGGAAGTTGTTATGGGTAGCACTGTGGAAGCTGTTGAAACCTATGCTGGACGGTTTACAAACTATTTGCAGTAGGCCATTCTTTTGGAAGTCATTTACAAGGAGTGTGTTCCTCTGTTGGGTGTTACAGCCAGATCACGCCCAGATCAATAAAAAGATGGAGTCAGCAAAGTGTACTGTATTCCTTCTTTGTGCTTGGATTCCTTGAGGGTTTGTGCTTATGTTGTTGGTGTTTCGCCAAGCTTTTTCAAAATCAATCAAATTAAATAAATCATCAAATTTTTTTTGTTTATCAATCATCACCATCAAACAGTGAAAATACACGAAGAAAGAAATCAAATTGTAGTACAAGTAAAAATGGATTTCACAATGGAAATCAAGATAATATAGGATTAATAATAGAAAATAGAATAGTGCATTTGAACGGGGGCGCTGCTTACTAAACGCTAAGCGTGGAAATGCAGTAACCTCACCTTAACTTACTGTTACTACGACAAAAGGGACAGGACAAAATAAAGAAATTACAATCGAGACAAATTTAGACAGGACAGACAATATACAAATCATTGGACAAAGACAAAGACAGCCGACAGTCAAATTCCAAGGATATTAAGAGTACAACAGTTTGTAAAAAGACCAGAAATATTAGGAAGAGGATGACAGCCTATACAATGAGACTCTGTTCATATAATTTTGAAAAAGGAGGAAGTAAGAGTTGGGGAGTTTTTAATATAAGCAGCAGATTAGCCAATAGTAGAGGGCATTGGAACATCAGGGTAGGTTATTATTAGCAAGTACGTTATTAAATGGTTTTACACGGGGTGGTGTATTTGGGCTGGTTTCATAATGGTGAGTATAAGTATAAAAGTTTTAAAAATCTGAATTAATAAGGTCGTCCGGTAGAAGGGTTTTATAGATGTTTGTATTGGTACAATGAATGTGGCAAGCTGAAGTTTATAAATATCATGAACATTCAACGTTTGAGCTAAGAAAATAAAGGGTCTGTGTGGGCCACAGCCAAAGGGATGTGAGTACAGGTTCTAAGCGAGTCCAGACCTGTATTATTTAGCATCAGCCCAAGGCTCTTGGTCCATGAATAAGCATAAGGTTGTACATAAGGTAATACAGGGGAGTAAAAAAAAAACTTGACCTGAATGTGTCGCCATTTGAATTCAAGTAACATATTATCTAACATATGTGAAGACATCTGGAAAGCTTAGTTTCATTATCTTTAACTTGATGCAAAGATCATTCACATCGGTTAGGTATCGACCGAGTACAGTCGTTTGATCCAGCAGTCGGTTTTTTCTACACTGTCCACGGAATCACAGTTGCTTAGTCGGGCGCCGGGCAGTAAAATGGGATTCTGTGGATAGGGTGAAACCCGGAACCTACTTGATTCAAAAAGACTGTAGCTCGGCCTATACTTAAACGACTTGGAATTATCTTTGCAGCAAATTAAAAGATATCGAAATAGGCTTTCCGATGATATAACAAAGTCATATATATATTATTTTAAACTCAAAATGGCGGACACGAATCCGGGTCAATTTTTTTTTTGACTCAACCCTGAAAGTGAATTATTATAATGGTGGTGAATGAGGAAGAGAAAAATTGTATAAACTTTGCGGAGAACCCAGTTATATCTGCAATTAATTTTGGAAATGTGTGGGTATGAATTCCAGAATAAATTGTGGTCATAAAGTACCAAGGAATGGTAGTTCGTAGTTAGGACTTGCCGAACGATTATTGCTTAATTTTAAAAATCTTGTGTAATTTCTGGCGTATTATTATATGTATATAGTAAAAATTACTTGTGGGTCTTTTGTATATACAGCGATAATTTGTTTAATTAAACCAGTTTGAAATAATATCAAGTCTTACTATTTTGTTCAAGTGTATTAGAATTGGGATGTGAAAACAGTTTATTGTGTCCCGCAAATATTATAAAAGTGTGGGATTTCAGAACAAAGTGGAAAGCGTCATTATGTACATCAGGAAAAAATATGCCTTCATGGAAGCCTTCGTTCTTTTTATCATTTTCTCGGAAGTTTCATGGCCGCTATTAGGAAAATTGCCAATGAGTGAGAACGTAAAAGAAAGGTTTCTATATGGCTTCTGTTCTGGTTGAATGGATGATGAAAGTTGTAAACTTAAATCACTTGCTCTTCATTGGCGATTTAGGCTGATGTGCTTTACAGGCTAAGGCCCAGCCCATCTTGAAGCAAATGCTCAATGTCACTGTAATGATTAATTTAATCTGGAGAGATAATGTAGCTTTTGGCAGTCATATTACTACTTGAAATAAAAGATTAAAATGTTATCTGTAAGGAGAGAGCGAGTGCCCACTGGTTAGGGGTCGGTATAGCCTTTGGTGCTAAAAGTCCCCGGTTGAAACTCCAGGCGGGACCACTTGCAGGAATTTAATCGGGTACTAAAATTCTGGATTTAATCGTACAGAGCATGATGAAATTGGAATTCGTCTCCCCGTGGTTAGTGGGACTGGGCACATGAACCATGATAATAATAACCTTCCTTCGGTGGGGACGTTAAGCCGTCGGTCCCATGTTACAGGAAATACTACTGTGCATGGCACATCACAGTCATGCTGTTCGAAAGAGTAGCGGTGATTGACCCATGGCTGCCCAACTCCCGTCCGGTAAAATGTATTGGACCCCCAATGGAAATAAGTTTCCTGTCAAGGCTTTCTTGGGCTATCAGGACAGTGTCCGAATAAAAATCACACTCCTTGAAGTATGCACCAAATCCAATGTCTTTCAATACATTTCGCTACCTTACCAAGATTAACATATGTAGGTGAAAGGCCCAAATAAAATTACACCCTTCACTTAATGAGTGCTATCTATGCATCTAGGGACACAAATGGGATGGGGTGGTAAACAAAAATCATAGAGGACCCAAGGATGCCTCCATAAAGTACATAGATTTAGTGAAAGATTTGACAGGAAAAATATTTTTAGTGGTTTTTTTTTTTTTTAATTTTATCAATTTTTGCACACTCTGTCTAAGGGTGAATGATTTTCAAGGAAACTTTAAAAATACTCATAATTTTTAGTAGCCACACCATTGTTTAAATATATTAATACTGTTATTTGGACAATAGTTAACATGGTAAATAAACTGAAAACTGGAGATACAATTATACATAAAATTCAAGGCAGCTCATTGGTTTATTCACCCTTTGTAGAGTTACCATCACTTATACTGTGATGTTTTTTTCCAATCACCAGGGGGGGCCCACTCAAATAGTGACTTAAGCACCCGCGTGGGAAGGGAAAACGCGATTTAGGGTGTTTTTGAAAGGGCAAAACGCGGATCCGCGTTTAGGGTCTCAAAATAGCCGATTTAGCCGAAGAGGGGGTGTTTTTTTAAGGACTATCCTCGCTTTTAAAATGGTCAAACTAGAGGTGATATATTCATTACTTATTGGCATAATACAGCGATTTTACAAACCATTTTTGTCGGCCGTATTTTGTGCTATCTTTACGGTTTTCGGAGCCGAGATCTGCACCGTCTGGTGTTCTATTTTACACCCGGAAGTAACAGATGAGTTAGTGCGTCCGTCGATAACTACATCAAGTATTAGAATTGCTCGTTAATTTTTTAAAACATTGCCGTTTCGTTTTTCACTTTTCTATTTACTCCAGAATAATTTGTCATAATTGAAAGCTCCAATTTGATTCATAGATTTCAGCATAAAGTCACTTTATCGCCGATATATCCCTGAATATACCCAGGCCATCGTAATTTTCCTTGTATTCCTGAGCCATGCAATCATCGCCGTGCCGCGGCCGAAGAAAGGCGTGTGTCACAACTTGGGCGGGGGTTAGAGCTCGCTTCTAATTGGTTTACGTCTCCCGATTTTCGGATTTTTTATTGGCTATTGCTTACTAAGGGAGCGATCCTAACGGTGTTCGGGGAAAGTTTTGTTGTCTGTGTCACGATGCGAAAGATGCTCCAATAAATTGGTAATGCGCGAGAGATTAAACGTTTATACAGTCCATCAGAAAGGGTGTAAATCCCGGTGGTAAAGTGAAACTAATCTCAAAATCTCCGGAAAACGGAGGGGTTTCCTATGGAATTTTGGTATCAGAGGGTCCGTTACTATGCTTTGTTTTAAATATGTATCGTAATTGGGTCTGAACCTATAGAACCTATCGAGGAAAATTGAACGTTTTTTGTCGGGTACTTTCGGTACTCGCATACACGAAAAGTTAACAGCAATCTCTACGGGCGAAATCCCATTTAATCCACAATGCCCTTTCGGTATTATTCCATTCTTGAGATTTTTCAAACACTAACCAACTTTTTTTTCAATTTTTTTTTAGAAACATGAATTACTATACTTAACGGACCTCCCGCATTCCGTAGGAGCGATCGTTATTTCCGGCAGGGTGAGTGGGAATTTCAAGTTTTGTTACCCGATTTTGTCAGATTTCCCCCATTTTCATTTGCATAGGTATTCAGGTCCCCCCTTAAACTTACAAAATATTTCATTTTCCCCCTCCTAGTTTCGATCCCTGTATCAACTGGGGTACATGATAATTAGATTATTCAAATATGCATTATTCATCAGGACCCAGGTTGTCAGAACACAATTGCATTAAAGAACATGGTCATGTGAACAGTTTAGTTAAAAAATGAAACATTTCTTCAGCTTTTTTTTGGTGTCAATTTCATAACTTTTACCCCTCGCTTTTGACTTTCCTCCGGTGCGCTTAAAATGCCAAAAGCTTGCGTAAACAGCTTCCAGTATAATCATTTTTCGCCATCCTTTCCGGAATTTTAGCAAATGTGAGGTAGCCACTTCACTGGGGTTAGGGTATGCCTTCAAAATCGAAGGGTGGGGGGGGGGGGGTGGTTGCCACCCAGGAAAATTTAGGGGTACAGTTTTGAAAATATTTGCACAGTATGTTTCTAAAACCGCTATGTTTATTGAAAACTAGCCATGGATTTAGAGTGAAAACCACAGATCCGAATCCGAGAATCCCTTTTTTTTTAGGCAAAATTGGTATTTCGCCTATTTTCTGTGAAAAATGCCAATTTTACTGACTGCGGACTTTATGACCGTCATTGTGACGCCATACTAGGAACGTTGGTACTATTTTTGGTATCAATGAAAGAGGAGGACCGTTTAGTAGCTATCCACTGATATCAAAACCTTAAGTATTGCCGTGCTTTATAACGAATTCCCGGGGGTGGTACCACCCCTTGGTAAACGTGTTACAAAAAAGGTTGTAAACGAAAGTGTATAATGCATTTATGTCATTTTATCAATGAACATTTTAGTCATTCATAATCTTCACATATATAATGACGGTACAAGGTGTACACAACTGATACACTGGAGTCATAGTGCTTTATACCTTGTACTGTATGCTATTTGGTAGTTTCTACAAACAGGTCTGTTTAAAAGTCTGATACAATTTGCTATAGATTTAACAATTAGAGATTTAAAAACTTGAACCCATTACTCAGAGTAAAATAGCTAACTCATTGGAAAGGACTATTTCCTGACATTTTCAATCAATATTCTTTGTGGTTTTGATTTTCACCCTTTTAACACCATTTTTTCTCAGCTGCCAAATAAAACTAGGCCGATGGTCACATAAATTTCAAGAAGTCGGTAACCAATCGGGCTACTTTCACGCAGGGTGGTTCAAAATGCTGCATAATGGACAGCATCATATCATTTCGGATTAAGTTACAATGTGCATGAAACAAAAGTGGTCAACATTGTTTCACACTAACTTTCAGAAAATGAAATCTCTCTGCTTTCAGACCACCAATTGAAATAAAGCAAAGTTTTTAATTTGGCAGGTCTGTAAAATGTGTCCATAAAACTTGTACCATAGAAATATAATAATATGATCAAATAATGTTTTCCAGTAATATTTCTGTTACAGCATGTACCTCTTCAATTCCTTTTACAATACCATTGATTTGTATCATCAGCCAAAGTACAGTGGTAACCCATTAACACAAATAAGTCCGAGATTAACACAATTTACTGGGGTTTCATGTCGAACAAATTCTTCAATTAAATTCATACAATATTTTAAAAATACAAGTTTAGAAAGAGAAAGTCACTACTTGTTATCATGAATTTCATGTTTTAAGTTGCATGTTCGATTTGACATTGTATAAGCCTATACAACTGAAAAAATATTTAACCTGCAAGTAATTACATGTATAATCGTTAGAAATTTTTTGAAGCACATGTAGACAGTCATTTGAATGTTGGAGATGATTACAATTTTGTGCATGCAATGGTACTAAATTATTAACGCCTTTTAAAAGGTTGTTTGTCCCACTCATGAATGTTGTTTCCATTGTCAAGAACGTAAATTAATAGTTTGTATTTTACCCAATTCTCAGAACTAATTATTGAAAAATGGCCTGTAAATAAAGTTGAGAAACTTGGTTTTTTAGTGACATCCTTCGTTTTTAAATGGTAAAACAACCTTTATTCAATTATTTCACCACAAATCTGAAACATGTGGCCAGTATTAAACATATCACAAGATACAAAATCAACAAATTGACACTAAACAACCAAATCACCCCTGTCATTTTTTTTCCATTTTTCTCACTTCGGCTACTATGCCAGTTGAAAAGAAGACGAGAGTTTTTGTCAGGGAACACTTAACATATAAACAATCCTGTTATTCCTACATAATTTACCACACTGAAATCTATGTTCTTTAAAAGGTTGTGACTGACTTATATACAATTTAATTAACGTTTTAGTTGTGGTTGTAGTGTCTTTTTTTTTGAAACCCAACCGCCCCCCCCCCCTCCTTTTTTGAAAAAAACCCCACCCCGGGGGGAAAACCCCAAGGCCACTTATTGCATGCAGGTCTTACTGACCTCAGTGTAGATTGAGGTCAGTAGGCCTACATGGTCCCTTTCGCCCCATTTCTTCATAAAAAATATTCGGTTCCCCCCTACTACTTGAGGAAATTCAGGTGCCCCCCTATAGCCGCATTTTTTTTTTTCATGTACCCCCAAAAAGTGCCCATTCCCCCCTGCCCTAAATAACGATCGCTCCCGAATGAATCAGCGGGTAATACTAGAAAATACTGAAAATGAAATAAAACAAGATAATCATACAAATATGCTCAATTATAATCCACATTTAAAAGATTCAGACCTTAATTAACGCAATGATTTTGGTAATCGGCCTATTTGGTCAAAATATAAATAGTCAAAATAATGATTTGTAAACAAAAGTTGATACTTTGGATGGATTCTGGATGGTTCCTGGTGCTTCGGCTTCTTTAGTTGATGAGCATTGGGCCTGGACCAAAGATCAGCTATTTTTGTTCACAATGATCAAAATAACGATTTTTAAACAAAAATAATTTATGCACTTTGAGTGGTGCCCAGATGGTTTTTGAGTGGTTTCCGGTGATTTTGGTTCCTTTGTATTCCAGTGGCTATAATGCAAACCCGATTGGGCTATTTCGGTCCAAACTGGTCAATAATCATTGGGCGAGCCCATTGGCCCATAGCACAGTGTATGTTCATTAACCCTAGCACAACTAAATCTCACCAAAACTCACTGTCCAGAAAGTAGCGATGACGTCATCAAACCAAGACTCATATGGGCACGAAATCGCTGGGCGGGCCAGCGACACCGCCGTAGCCTGCTTATCCCGGGTCATGGGGCTGGGGGCCCAAAGGGCCCTGGGTTCGAATCCCACCCAAATTTGCGACTTTTCTTGTTCCCCTCTTCCCTCACTCCTTCAGCTCCTCCCGGGAACCGACGTCAGGGTTAGGGTTAATGTGGTCGACCAAATTTTGAGATTTTTTCTTTATAACACAAAAAATCAAACTTTATGGGCCTTAAATTCCACTGGGTATTAAGAAAAATATGAACTTTCTTCTGATACTGAAATTTCAATTTTGATGAAGTGGCGATGTTGTTGATTTGTTGTGCTTTAACGCTCATGGTGACAAAAGCAAAGTGATTTGATATAATGTATGTCAAAGTGGACCGCGCTACTGTGGACTCCAACATTTGAAATAGGTCTCAACATTTGGAACAGACCCCCAAATTGGAGAATTCCATACTAAGCTAGGGGTCCATTGGACCCCTTGTTTTAAAACCTATAGCGCTACCCCTGGTCCAGTTTCAATGTCAATCCTTGTTTAGGGGATATAGTTCACACCAAGTCCTCACTTAGGGTTTTGAGCATTATCAATCCTTGTTTTGGGTATATATATTTCATCCGAGTCCTCGCTTAGGGTATATTTGCTTGGTTAAAATCCTCGTTTACGGTCGGTTTTTAGAAGTTTGGACATCCTAGCTTAGGGTCATTTTTTAAAGTCAATTCACGCGCGTGCTTACAACTTTTACACATGAGTGGCCCCCGGGTCCCATCACTGCTCTGCGCCAAAATACGCATGCGCCAAGCCTCGGACTTGCCGATTTGTTGATAGGGTGAACCTAACCACGGTTTCAGTTGAAACGGAAAATACTCAAAGTGGTGACGATGAAATGTGAAGTTAACATTATTTTTAAGTTATAGAATTTATATAAGAGTGATATAAAACAAATATTAACTGCCTTAAATTCGTGTGACGGGTAGGAATATTATCACTCAGTGAAAATATTTCAACCATCACACGTATAGTCAGTTCATACACTTAAAAAAATGTCCGTAAATTTACGGAAATTTCTGGCAGCAGTATTTCCAGTCATTTTTAGGGTAAATTTACAGAAATTTCTGTCAATTAACGGAACTTTGACAGTAATTTTACAGAAATTTGTCTCCTATTATGGAAAAAATATGTATTTTAACAGAATTTTTACGTAATTTAAAATTACGGAACCAAAAAAAAAGTCCGGAAATATTGCTGCCAGAAATTTTTGAAATATTTCCGTAAATTAACATTTTTAGCTATTTTTTTATGTTTTTTGTTTTTTATTTTTATTGTTTTCTAAAACAGATTTTTCCGTAAATTTACGGAAAATCTGTTTTCTTAATTTACGGAAATTTTTAACAGTGTATTTGTATAATATACAACTATTCCTTACCGCGTCTTCGTCACTGTCACTAGTCACAAACTTCCAATTTATTCCATCCGCCCCATACGATACCTTAAACTTGGTAACCCATTGAGAACATAGAGCATGTGGATATTGCACTGGATCACAATGTATGTCGCCATTAACTTCACCTCCTTGAAGTTCTACTCCTGCAATAATGTTATTCTTCCGTAGGTCCATCTGAAGTACAAAAACGATATTGTTTATTTTCTCTTCACATATATGTCTTGCGAGCTATTCTTCTATAGCAATTTGGGAAACAAAATGGACAAACATGTAAGAGAGTTCCTACATATCCATCTCCATACCAATAAGGAGGAAACCCGATGGCGTGAATAAATGAAGGCAAAACAAACGAAGATTGCAGTTTACATACAAAGTTCTATTTTTTTATTAAATGTCGGCCGACCGACAACAGAAATTTTACAATGTGTTGTTGGACAGAAAAATAGCGATGTCCAAACCCCAATAACCGCAGATTCTCTGACGCTCACACAATGGCAAGGCGTCTTTTTATTCCAAGCCCACGGCAGTTGATCAAATTCCTAAGATTTACATAACAGACCGTCGCGTCACAGGTGTAAGAAATTACCGGGCTATGCATTCAACCAGGTCTCGCATTACGGCGGTCCGGTAAGTACGTATATCCTGTTTCTAAAATTGAAAGCGTAAATTGAAACCAACGTTTGAAAATTCTCAAGACTGGAATAATACCGAAATGCATTGTGGGAAAAAGGATGCGGCCCGTAGCGATTGCGTGTTCACTTTTCCGTGTTTGAGAGCACTGAAGTACCCGACAAAAACGTTCAATTTTCTCGCTAGGTTCTATAGGTTCAGACCCAATTACGGTACATATTGAAAACAAAACATAGTAACGGACTCTCTGATGCAAAAATCTCCATAGAACCCCTTCGTATTCCGGAGATATTTGAGATTTAGTTTCATTTGCATGCATTCGCTATGACGGAACGATAACGTTAATCTCTTGCGCAGTACTAATTTAGATAATATTTTTTGCAGTCTGTAACACAGACTACACACTTTCCGGACCGCCGTAGTCTCGCATCTCGCACAGTACGGCCGATCTAGAAAAAGGTTGCCAGCTTAATGACATCTATAACCATGTATAAAATGATTAAAGCAATATTAGCACATTTTTTGAAGAGCGCCCCCAACTTTCAAAATTTGATATTTTTGCACAGTTACGTTGGAAATTGTCTAGGAAACTATACCTGCGAACGAGAATGCTAAAAAATGCGTATTTATCACAAAATAAGCGATTTTGTAATTAGAATTGGGATCCCAGATTGGACTTAACGGCAGAGCTGGAAATGCTACGTTTATGTCCGTCCATGATGAAATAGTGCCACCTCTAGAAAATAACCTCAAACTTGGCTTGCCTGAACTATTAAAACAACTAATGGATGAGCGTAGACACGTACATGGTGCTATTTCCCGGCTATTTCACATTGGAAGGCCGTTTCCAGTAGCCGTTGTATTATTATCGGGGATTCCCGATAATAATTATTCTAGTACAAAATTCCTTCGTTTGTGACACATAGACATTTTCGAGCTTAACCATTCACAGGTATAGTTTACTAGCCAGTTTCCAATGCAATCGTGTAAAAATCTCCAAATTTTTGAAAAATTGGGGGCGCTCTTCAAAAAAATGTGCTAATATTGCTTTAAAATCCCTGGATGAGATTCCTACAAACAGGTGCCGGTGGGTGGTCCCTCTGAATCCTGTCCATGCAAATGCATGTATATTGATTAGTTCAATGCATGATAATACATTCATTCTGATCTGTACAATATTCTTTTGTTTAATTCCACAATGATGCTACAGGCCTTATATAATTTCTTGAACCTTGAACAATCACGTATTTTGAAGAGTTTATAAGCAATTTCGATGCGGTTTTCGATTGTCATCTCCAACTGAGATTCTCTTTACAATGCATATTGTTTAAGATCGTGGTTTTATGGGAAAATAGTTTGCCCTTTAGCCTGCAAGGCCTAAATCCACTTAAGAAATACATAGAAAATCCGTAAAAATCAAAGAGTAAAACTAACGCGCTGTAACTATCCTCAATGCTATCTGTAAAGAAATTCATTAGGCTCGTGCACAACTACTTTTTGACTATG
>JAMKCH010008566.1:0-94703 GCA_023653785.1 Ophioderma brevispina
ACGTCTTGTGAACGTACAAAAAAATGCATCTACCTGAAACCTAACTGCTGTATAAGCACCGAATTTAATATTTTATATTTTTCTAGGATTTAAAACAATCCTTTAATGGACCAGACACATCCCCAAAAAGGAATGGAACGTGATTCATCCATCCATCTATGCCTTTATTTCTTGGTTTTACTGATCTATTACACAATCGCATCAGCCACTTTGCCGGTACAAGTTTGCTAGTCATCCACTCGATATGACACAGCACGCGCTCAATATAACAACCACTAAATGATGTCAAGAATGGGATATATGACACCAACCTAACACTTGGTATTTACGTGCAGATACTCCGATAGTCTGTTGTTATTCTTTACATTCCATGATATCACATTTCAAATAGAGGTCAATGGGGATGAGTTAGTGTTATCGACAGAGTTTAACCCACTTTTATCTCGCGAGTATCCGATTTCAATACATTGGCTGAGTTTATTGTATTTTAAGTTAACCCTTTTTTCATTCACTATTCTCGTGAGTATTCTTTTTTATGCATTACTTTCGATTGATAAATGGAAAATGTTTTGGCTATGATAATTTTACCCAACGCAACGTGATTATAAATTGAAAAATGAAAATAATTGTTGATGCACTTAACACGTCAGGGCTCGCGAGAGAGAAGGTACTTTTTTGTTTTAACTTTCTACGAGTTCTAAAATACAGGAGCTATTTATATTGATAGTTACATTTATTTCTGCTCAGTTTAACCCTAATTGGTTGGGTGTGTGGTGTGTGTTGTGTGTGTGTGGGGGGGTGGGGGGTCCCGGAGCGCCTACAAGATTAATCCGTAATCCTTTATTTTGTTGCTGAAATATTATTGGTCCCGAATTGATTCATAATTCATTTTCCTTGCACAATAAATTGTCCAAAATATATGGTATGGAAATCACTGACGAAAAATACTAAAATGTATCCAGCACCCACTTTATTCTGAAATTGTCTATTCTAAACTCATAAGAACATTTTGAAAAATGTTTAGTGCATATTGGTGGAGAAGCTGCTTACCTTCTGTCCAAATTGGCCTGCAACTTGTTTTGGCCATAATTCCTAAATTTGTCTTTAATTAAAATGTTAATGTCTAGAGTAACTCAAGCATGTGCTGTAGAGTTAGGTTGAATTATTCCTATGGAAAATGCGTTTTCTGGATATAGTGGTTCGAGAGCACCCATCCCTGCCACTATTGTGGTGTAAAAGACACAAATATTTAGTATAGCTTCCAAGCTCAAAAATAGATTTGCCATAACTTGTGAGGTGTAATGGCTTTGGGAGGAATGTGCCGAAATGTACATTGTTAATTCAAATGAGGCTCGTTGCCATAGCAACGGCCCATTTTGTGTTTTGGGCAATTTTCAGCTATTTTGGAGCTGTAAAAGTGAAAATTTGCCTTTTTAGAAGGTGCCATTGCCTGGACAGTTCAAACTATGTTCAAAATTTAGTTTCATGATCACAAAGCCCCACCTTTGTTCTGTTCACAGAATAAAAATGTTATCAAAACCATGCTTTTTACTATGAATTTTGGGCCTGGCAACACTGTAAGTTTTACAACTTTGAAAAATTGACTTTTTGGGCCTATGTTTGCAAGAGAAAAATCCACTTGCGCGCTGGTCTGGTAAAACAGACCTTGCCCCAAACATATCTGATGAGAACAGCTTGGGGAAATATATCTATCATAGGCGGGTGTTGCCAGAAAAATAGGTATTTTGTGAAAATGCCAATTTCTCTTATAGTGAAATTTGTGGAATTTAATTGGTAAAATTGTTGTGTGAAATTGCATTTCTGGTCATGTTTGCATAATTGTCAATCATTCTGAATGTTTTTGATGAGATTATATAAGTTTAGTTGCTTGGCGGCTGATACAGTGTTGCCAGATGCTCAGTATTGTGTTACTTTTGTACACGTCCATTAACTACAATCGGTACATTAAATGGTACGTTAATGTTGCATTCCTGTCCATATCATGTTCATTTTGTATCTTTCTCAATATTTTAGAAGCAATCAAATATGTTTTGGGGTGATATTTGATAGTGTTGCCAGATTCCAAATCTGTTAATAATTTTGTGAAATATATATCGTTATATATGTAACAGCTAGCTTGAATCAATATTAGAAAAAAATATACTGGCGCAGATCTTGTGGGAAGCATTAGTAGGGTCAAATATGGAGGTCCCGTGACCAGTTTGCGGGGAACTACTTTTGAGAGTGGTTCTAGGGGCTTTTGACGATGCTGATCACTTTAAGCCGAGTCCAACCTCACCGAATGGTGGGAACTCTCACTAGAGGGCGATTTTCAAAATGACCGCCAAATGACCTAAAATGAGCCACCTGGGGCCAAACATATTGCCATAAAATCATAAATGGTCAACTGAAGAAGATCGAAAGGAACCAATACACAAAATTATAAATCAGTAATTAGTTTAAATCAAACAAACTTGATTTATTCATAAAAAGTCACCAATAGAGGGCACTATTCAAAATATTTTAAATACCTCCAAAGTTCACAGATGCTACATAGAAAGTTCCGTTTAAGGTGTAAAATGATTTAAATTAATATTTTTTTTTATTTTGAAGTGTGCCTTGCACTTTTCTAAAAATGTTATGATATTGACACTAGAGGGCGCTTTTTAAAATGGCCGACAAAAGCATTAAAATCCTATAAAATTACATTTTGAAGCTGGTTTAAACATTTTTTGTACAACTGTGATAAATGTTAAGAAAGTACTGTAGATTCCCAGTTCAAATTTAAAAATCTTTAAAAATGGTCAATAGAGGGCACTGTTTTCAATAGTTTGGTCATAATGGGCAAATACTGGCTTTTGGGGCTTCAGCTTGATGTTTCATGCATGTAGTTGATAAATTCAAATGATTTTGAGTCGTTATGAGAAACATTAATGGGGATATTTTGACGTAAATTGAAACCAGTGTTTCAAAATTCTCAAGACTGAAAATACCGAGAGGCATTGCGGGAAAAATGGATGCGACCGTAGCAATTGCGTGTTCACTTTTCCGTGTCTGCGAGCACTGAAGTACCCAATAAAAACGTTCAATTTTCTCGCTAGGTTCTATAGGTTCAGACCCAATTATGATTCAAAACAAAAACATAGTAACGGATCCTCTGATGCAAAAACATTGACAAAAAGTCAATTTTTCAAAGTTGTAAAACTTACGGTGTTGCCAGGTCCAAATTCATAGTAAAAAGCATGGATTTGAGATTTTTTTTTCCTGTGAACAGAACAAAGGTGGGGCTTTGTGATTATGAAACTAAATTTTGAACATAGTTTGAACTGAACAGGCAATGACTCCTTCTAAAAAGGCAAATTTTCACTTTTTTCAGCTCCAAAATAGCTGAAAATTGCCCAAAAGACAAAATGGGCCGTTGCTATGGCAACAAGCCCCATTTGAATAAACAAAGTGCATTTCGGCACATTCCTCCCAAAGCCCTTCCACCTCACAAGTTATAAGCAAAATCTATTTTTTGAGCTTGGCAAGCTATACTAAATATTTAGGTGGGGTCGCACTTAAGTTTTAAATTAGTTCATACGTTAAAGGCTGACTCAGAGATTTCCCGATGAGGGCGCACTCAATTTTCAAACAAATCGTATTTTTTTGCATATACATAATGCTTGTCCATGTACTAATCGCTGTGTGAAATAAGCTCAAGTCGAAGTCTATCATATAGAAAATTACAACTTTGTTGTAAAATTCCGGATCCGGAATTTTGCGTTATACACGGTATCCTATGGCTCTGTTATAGTGTGCATAAATGTTTACTGCATGAAAACTTTGGAATTAAGCATTTTAGGTGAACATCTTTAGTTCTAGTTGACTAATTTTAATTACTAAACCCCAAAAATTATATTTCATTTTCTCTGAGTCAGCCTTTTAAAAATTAGTTCGTACATTGGAAAAGCATTTGTTAAGATTTGAAATGTATGAAGCAACATGAATGCACGAGACTTCAGAGCATATTCATTCCATTTTAAAAGGACAAAAATAGAACATACTGTGTTATTCGAGATTCCTGTCACCTGTTTTTTTACCAAGCGTTCATTGTTGCATGTGACACAACGGCTCTTTTTAAGCCTCAGTCACATAGCCGATTATTTGCTAGAAAACCACTTCCAGACCGCTTAATTCTGGTGACATGGCCGTTATTCGGAACTTTCTCATGTGCATGCAGTTATGGCAAAGTTGTGTGCAGTCTTGTGTGGTTGGGAGCGTGTGACAAAATTGAAAAACCTGCCACGATTATTTCTCGCAGCCTAAATGAACAGTACAGACCCAGACCTTGCAAAACTACACAAAAACTGCTCACGATTTTCGAAAAATGGCCATTTGAAAACGGACGCCAAATTCTCAACATCCTCTATGCAAAATTTGGATGAATACAGGATGTTTTGTGGTACGAACCATATTATTATTATTGCAATACCGTACATCAACAAGGACCATAAAACATGGCCCATTTTTTCTTATTTTAGTAAAGAATGTGCGGGGAGATATGGTGTATTTTGTTTATGCCATGGCATATAGCTAAATCAAAATATGATAGAAGACACTGCGGCTTGTGTATTAACATAATCAACAGTAACATATGTAACCTTGACAAATCTTTTTTTCAAATCAAAAAACTTACCCTTAAGTCATGATTTTTTGTAAATTTTGTATATTCATCCTTCTGGGATATTAAGAGTATTGAGACCATAATGGCTAAAATGCACAATCAAACGCAGATTGTTTATATGCTCAATGGCCAAAAAACCAAATATCAACTATCAAATTTCAATCGGAAAAATATTTTTTAATACTTTGTAGCCTTTCTGAGGTATATGCCATACTCGTTATCAATAACCGTATTTATGACTCTCGGTCTAGATCAACAATTGAAGGCTTCAAGAAATCGTAACTTGTTCAATAATCTCTCGCGACCTTTTCATATGCAGGATGATAGATCGGATGATGAACAGCAAGGGACGTAACCGCCGTCTTTGTGAATATTAAAACCACATCATGTGGAGTTTTCTATTTACTTTTACTTTTCGTTGGACAGAACGCTCTATTTTTATAGAGTAAAAAAACCAGGCCATCATAAAATACACCACAATCCGGGAAAAAAGTTGTTGGAAACTAATTACTAAGTGGAACATAAGTGTTTTTTTACAGTGTAGTGTTTTTGTTTTGATGCATATTTAAATGAAGGGCGGGATCTTGTCCCTCGAACCTACCCTTCCCAACCCCTAAAATCAATGTGGGGAAGTTGACAAGGAATGTTGGAATACATGTAGGGTGGTCAAAATTGAACTGGGGAACATTTTCAAAGAGTCGTGCATATGTTATAACCATTTCTTCTTGGATTGCAGGCTCACATGAAATAGTCTTTTTTTAAAGTGATAAAAATCACTGAGCGGAGATACTCTTACACAAAACAAACGTACTAAACAATGAAACAAAGTAAGCATCAAACTTATTATATCAGGCAACTAATAACAAAATATGCAAATTTAGTTTACTGAGGTTAAAAAAATAATTAATTCAAGTTAAAAACATTGTCTTAACCCTCGTATACCTGAGCCATTTTTTGTAACAAAACTCGGAAGGGAAAAGGGGGGGGGGGGGGAGTTACTACCCCTGTGATTTTGGTATGAACATATGATTCCCATAAGTTGGTACCACAGGATAGCATAGAATTTAGTGAGCTAACTGCGACTTCTGAAGATTTAAACTGTGTGTTGTAAAGTCTGTTGCATTGAGATAATTTAAAAATTTTTTTTCCCAAGGGGCAAAAAAAAGCGTTACTTAATAACACAGACGCAGACAGACCACAGCCACCTACTTAGGATATGTAATAAAAAACAATGCATGCGTACGTACACCTGAGCCCAATAAACTTGGCTACGTATCTCCATATTCATAGCAAGGTGTTACTACCACATAGTCAATGGCATCGAGACACACTTCCGTCAATACATCCCAGAAAAAATATGTAAACAAGGTACAAAATTGGCAGTTCACCTATTTAATTGTATTTATATTTTATTAAGAATTTATTTGATCAATTTAAGTAAAATAGAATAAACAAAAAAAACATGAAAAAAGATTTTTTAGGATCGAGAGGTTTCCCAAATAAAAACCAATAAATTGGCCAAATTTTCTTGATTGATTATATTGTGAGTTCTGTAGAAAGATGACAAGACAGTCTTATCCACACGGCACTATCGAAGTACAACGGTAACGTACATGATTAAGAGAATTATTTTGCTATTGCCGCACAGAAATGTCCGTAAAATGCAATATTTATTCTACCACTGACAATACTTCCTTGCAGTTCTTGAAGGACTTCTATTGCATGATTCAGGTTCCGTGTTTTGTACCCGTCCGTTTTACGAAAAAAAAGATTATTTATTTAATTTGAAATTTACCCTTAAATAGCTATATAAAAATTCTGGCACACTTAATCAGTAACAAAATAACCGTTGAGTGTTTAAGCTGACTTTAAGCCATTCTATTAGATAGATTGAGGAATTAAATGTTTCTATAATTATTTGGCTACTTAAAATTAGGGTAGGTACGTGGGTATTCAACAATTACAATGACGTGGTTTATGTTGTGAGATATTAGACCAAATTTTCAAAGTAATGCACCATTCCATTTAAGTTCCCAATTGATAAAAAAATACATTTACCACTGTGAAATTTTAAATCTAATGAAACTCTAACCCCAACTCACTGGGTTCATTGTATAAATGTTTTGAATTCATATGGAATGATCGAGCATGTGCGTTTCCTTTATTCACTTTCTTTTTTTCATTTGTTGTTGATTTATAATGCAGGGTGTATTGTTGTTTGCATGTGTGGGTTGGGTGTGCGTGGGCATGTGTTGTGGTATACATGTGTATGTGTGTGCAATGTTACTGCAGGTGTGTGTGTCTGGCGTGTGTGTGTTAGTTTGTGTGTGTTATGTGCGGGTGGGTGTGAATGTGTGGGGCACAACCATTGTAGTGTGTGCGCGGACAATGTTGGATGTGTGCGTGGTCACTTTACTTAAATCACAACAATCTTACAAAAATCACATTTATGTACACAATCTAACAAAATTACACAAATAGCACACAGCTGTACATTTGTGAGATTTTGTGAGATTCAATGCGTTAGGGTTAAGTTAAATACATTGCATCATGCTTTACTTGAAATTAACTAGAAGTAATGGAGTACATCGTAGCCAACGACTAAATTTTTAAAACAAAAATGATTTCTTTAGTTTAATTGCACCTTTAAAATGTTGGTCTTCAGGACAATGAAAAGTGGATCTTGTCCGGTGGACAATCATTACTAGGGCTAGTGATTCCGCAACATACTGCAAATTCCGCAAACACTAAAATTGAAACTTTGCAATTAAAAAAAAAATGAATAAAAAAATCCCTACTAGGACTCGAACTTGGTTCATTCACATTGTAAGTCAGAGAGACCTTACCGCTAGACCAAGAAGCTGTTGATCCGACAGCTTCCTGTTTTTTTATACCATTTATTACACAACTCGTATTAACATCTGTATTCATTCATACCTATACGTGATATACCTGACTACGTACGGGAACTATAGTCCGATAGAACTATAGTCCGGTTAACTATATAAAACCTCGACACTACTATGAAGTAAGGGATACTATTTCTAGGAGATAGGGTCCACGCGGTGCAAGACTATGGACCCTGGAAGCCATGGTCGAGTATAAAACTAGCAACATTAAATCAAGGACTGTTATTCCTGGACGGGGTCCAAGGTTGAAGACTCTGACCTCGCGAAAGCCATAGTCCGGAGGACCGCTCGGTTCTGAAGTCCGTTTAGACTTGTTCCTAGGACTTCCCCCTATGAACCCACAATCCCCCGGGCTATGTCTCCAGGGGGACTATATTCTCCTTTCCACCGGAAATAAGTTTATCGGACTTAAGGTTATTTCGGATCTAAGCGCTAATACGTTAGATGCGCTTCACCACCAAATTTAAGTCCTAAGTCATACCGATAGATGTAGATCCGTCAGTGCGCGTCACCCGGCACCTTTAAGTCCGGACGTTATAACGCGACCAGAGTTAATAAAAATACCGTATAAGTGACTAAAGTCCGACCTTGTGGACACGACTATTGTCAACTAATTATTAAAAGAAGTTTATAACCATCAGAAGTTTTTATAGGCTTTGCTTAATCTCGTCTAGAAAAAATCACTTTCTCTACAAGACGGACAGAAACGTCAACAAAGTGGCCCATCAGACACTATTTTAACACGTATCATCAGCAGCAACTAATTTTAAAAGACATATAATGCCCAAAAGATTACATAAAAAGGGTTTGAATCATGTAATATACCACTAATTAAGCAAAAAACTCTTCTTTCTCATTTAGTTAGTGTTGTTAAGGCCAATTAGGAAGGGCCCCAAAGCTACAAATGTAAGTAGTTTTATGATTCATACACTGCAATACCATCAAAGCTTTGTGAGTCGTTATGAGAAACATTTATACTTGGGATATTTTGACGTAAACATTTTAAACCCTTGTTCAAAATATCTAACAGTAAAAATACCGTAAAGCCATTGCGGGAAAAATGGATGCGACCGTCAGCAATTGGCGTGTTTCCCTTTCCTGTCTGCGAGACTTGAGTACCCAATAAAACGTTCAATTTTCTCGCTATGTTCTATAGGTAGACCCAATTATATTCAAAACCAACCAGTAAACGGATCCTCTGGATGCAACAACATTGACAAAACGTCAATTTTTCAAAGTTGTAAAACTTACGGTGTTGCCAGGTCCAAATTCATATTAAAAGCATGGAATTTGAGAATTTTTTTTTCCCTGTGACAGAACAAAGATGGGGGTCTGTGATTATGAAACTAAATTTTTGAACATAGTTTGAACTGAACCGGGCCAATGACTTCCTCTAAAAGGCATTTTCACTTTTTTTTTCAGCTCCAAAATAGCTGAAATTGCCCAAAAGAACAAAATTGGCCGTTGCTATGGCAACAAGCCCATTGAATAAACACAGTGCATTCGGCACATTCCTCCCAAATCTCCTGTTTCACCTCACAAGTTATAGCAAAATCTTTTTTTGAGTCGTGGGCAAGCTATACTAATATTTAGGTGGTGTCGCACTTAAGTTTTAAATTAGTTCAGACGTAAAGGCTGACTCAAGATTTCCCATGAGGCCGCACTCAATTTTCAAACAAATCGTATTTTTTGCATATCATAATGCTTGTCCATGTATAATCGCTGTGTGAAATAAGCTCAAGTCGAAGTCTTTCACATAGACAATCACAACTTTGTAAATTCCGGATCCGTAATTTTGCGTTATACACGTATCCTATGGCTCCTGTATACTGTGCATAAATGTTTTTACTCTGCATGAAACTTGTGGAATTAAATCATTTTAGTGACACATCTTAGTTCGAAGTTGACTAATTTTTAATTACTACACCCCAAAAATATATTTCATTTCCTCTGAGTCACTTTTAAAATTAGTTCGTACATTGGAAAAGCATTTGTTAAGATTTGAAATGTATGAAGCAACTAATGGCACGCAGACTCAAGCAAATCATTCCATTTTAAAAGACAACAATCGAACATACTGTTGTATTCGATATTCCTGTCACCTGTTTTTACCAAGGCGTTCATTGTTGCATGTGACACAACGGCTCTTTTTTAAGCCTCAAGTCACATATAGCCGATTATTTGCTAGAAAACCACTTCCAGACCGCTTAATTCTGGTGACATGGCCGTTATTCTGAACTTTCCTCATTGCATGCAGTTATGGCAAAGTTGTGTGCAGTCTTGTGTAGTGGGAGCGTGTGACAAATTGAAAAAACCTGCCACGATTATTTCTCGCAGCCTAAATGCACAGTACAGACCCATACCTTGCCAAAACTACCAAAAACTGCTCACGTTTCGACAAATGGCCATTTGAAAACGGACGCCAAATTCTCAACATCCTCTATGCAAAATTTGGATGAATACAGGATGTTTTGTGGTACGACCCTATTTATTATTATGTTGCAATAACCGTACATATCCACAAGGACCATACACAATGCCCATTTTCCTTATTTTATTAAGAATGTTCGGGGAGATATGTGTATTTTGTTTATGCCATGGCAAATAGCTAAATTAAATATGATAGAGACACTGCGGGCTTTGTTTATTAACATAATCAACATAATATGTACCTTGACCCAATCTTTTTTCACATCAAAATCTACCCTAAGTCATGATTTTGTACATTTTGTATATTCTATCTTCTATCTAACGCCCGCACCCGCGATGCTGTTCACCATGTAGCGCCCCAAATGTCCCTGTTTGTCATTAGGGTTGGGGAGTCAGATGGATCCGGCTGGATGTCTCTAGAATCACAACATCGAAGTAGTTCAAGGTGCCGAACGACCCGTTTTGGGGCATGGTAACTTCCAACATGTGACGTCTTGAGACTACTTGATCAATAGCACGATAACAGTGACCGGCAATCGTGCACCCGGCGTTGGGCAACAGAAATGAATTGGACGGGATATCTCCATATCTCTGTGCTTGGTCTTGTGCTCACTCAGGATTGTTTTGGACGTCGCATAAGAAGCTTGGTGTAGGTGCCACCAGTCTATCCTGTATCCTTCTTCATGGTCCATGTCTTAGATCCATATAACAGGATCTCTCTACACAGGCTCTAAGAATTTCAGCTTGGTTTGAATTGGATATACCAGATTGCCATAAGTGTGTAGTTTATTGCAAGGTATTCCAAGCTTGTCCTTTGCGTGACAGAAGTCTTTCTTGCTGTCCGACAACAGACCCTATATCCATTGAAGTCCTTGACCTCATTTGATTTGGCTACCATCTTCTGTGCAATAGGTTGATGATCGTCTTCCTCATTGACAAGATCATATTCACGTCTTCTTGGCATTTTAGATGTAGGCCCGCTTTGTCTCGCATTCTCAAGTGATGTTAGTTAGATGCTTGTGCACCACATATCAGACAGCTGTTATAGCTAGATCATCTGCGTAGTCAAGGTCTGTGAGATGCTGGCCCATGTGACCTTCTGAACGCTTGGGTTTGATGGTGAGTCCTTTGTCGTTCATAGATTCAAACTCTGTCTGGGATGTAATCAACCACTACTACAAAGAGATGGGAGCAAATAGTATCTCTTGGAGGATTCCAGTAGGTGTTAGAAACTCCTTTGTGGGTCCCATCCATGTCTGCACAAAGCATATGGTTTATCATACATGACGGCAGTTGCCTTGACAGTCTCATCTGAGACACTGTAGTTGGCGAGAAAATGCAGCATTACACCCTGTTAACACTGTCGAAAGCCTTGGAAAAATCTACTATCACAATTGAAGCTGTTTCTCTTGGAAATTCTCAACTCTTCTATGATCCTTCTGAGGGCAAGTATCTGAGGTAGTGTTGTGATTCATGCCTTTACTGGGGGAGGGAAAAATAGGGGTTATGAGGCCGTGAAAGATGGGTAGGGGGGGGCAGAGAAGGACAAGAACTTAAAAGAGGGTAAGGAGTAAAAGGAGTGGATAGTGTGGCATGTTTGAAAGAGTGTAGGGAGGTAAGATGAAGAGATCAGACTTGAGCGGGAAGACAGAAACATATGAGGGGAGGAAAGAGGCAGAGGAGAAAGTACAAATAAAGAACAGCATAAAAATAAGATAGCAGAAGTAGGAAACCGGCAGTAGAAAGGGAAGGGAAAATGGGTTATGGACAGCCTGGGGAGCGGTGGAGATAGGGAAAGGAAGGGCCCAGAAGGCCGATAAAGTAGAAAGCCAATGGAAGAGGAGAAATAAGCGGAGGTGAGGCTGGGAGGGGGTATGGAGGGGGCAGAGTAAGAGGAACAAAAAAGAAACTAAAGGAAAGGCATACAGTCGTTGAGGGGGAAGGGCATCGGGAATAGACAGAGAGGAATTGGAGCATTCGAGTGAAAGGGAAACTGGTCGAAGGGAGAAAAATACAGAAGTAGGAAATGCGAATAATATAGGTGAAGGCATGTGAGTCCAAAAGAGAGGGAGGCATACCTCAGATACGTATAATAAGAAGAGGCCGCGAGGATGCGCGACGGACCAAGAAGGAGCTAAAAAGAAAGGGCCGGAAGAACGGAGAGTGGGGATGGAGGGGGCGTAGGAACAAGGGGCACTATCTAATGATGTGTCGAGATGAAATAGGCGAAGGAAGACACGGCGAGTGCGGGAGCTTCGATTACCAGAGAAAGAGAATGCAAAAGGGGGAAGCTCAAATGAGTAGAGAGGAGAGACAGGGGGTGAGATAAGAGATATGAGGAGAGTGTAAAAGGGACTAAAGGGGAGCTGCATAGGCGATAAGGAAGTGGCAGCGAAAGAAAAGGAGGGGAAGGAGGTTTTGTGCTGGTTTGAGCAAGCAGGAGAACGCTGGAAGACTAGAGAAGACTTGAGGGGGGTAATATACTAAGGGGGTGGAGGAAAAAGTGGTGCGAGCGGGAAGAAAAGAAAAAGAAAGCGACGTCATCAAAGACATAGAGGAGGGGGGAATAGGGGTAAGGGTGGGGGTAGACGGCTCGAGGGGAATGATAAAATATACTGAGAATCGAGGGGGAATACTCACTTGAGGAGGGGAATGACATAAAAGCGGATAGGAAAGGGGGTGGACGGGGGTCTATAGATGCTTGACAGGGGATGTTGTACATTGGGCCGGGGGAGTACTTGGGCAAATAACGAGGCTTAGTGGCGGGGTGATAACACGTATCCGCAAGAAAATCGAAAACTATGGTACGGCTGGCAAACCGTAGGAAATAAAACATAAAAGACAGGAACATGGGAGAATCTAAGGGTAAGGCGACTGCGGTGCGGAGAAAGGGGCCAGCAAATACGGACGGGGGAACGTAAAAGTATAAGAACCAAAGACGGAGGAAGCACGATGAGGATGGAAAGGGCGATGGGGGGGAAAACAGAAAGGGGGGACTAGAAGGTGAGTAACAAAGGAGTGGAGAGCAATGGGGGGAGTGTTAAAATGTGGAAGGAAGAAAGGGAGACATGGCAGGTAGTTGTGACTGGGGATAAGAAAACTTAACGAAGGGTGGATTATGAACACAGGGGAAGGAGTGTTAGGAGACATAGGCGGGAAAGATGGAGTGTAACGAGGTAGTTGGAACTCAAGCGCAAAGAGATGGAGGGGCCCAGACAAATACATAAAAGAGAGGGATGAAAAGAAGGGGGTTCAGCCAAGAGAGGGGACAAGGCGATGGGAGGGTAAATACTGGAGCTAGGAGAAGTAGTACGCGAGGAAAGGTGGATATGTAGGATTAATGCGGGGAGGGGAAGAGCAAAAAGTCATGGGAGAGTGGAAGAAGGAGATAGGTAAGAGAAGGCAGGTTATGTCGAGAGTAGGTGATAGCGCTAAGCTAAAAATCTCAGGGGATTGGCGAAGTTCAGAACGAATATTGGAGGACGAAGCGGGGGAGGACGGGGAGTAGGAGTGATGGGGAAAAAGGTGTATCAGGTAACCTAACATGAATACAAATGGAATGACGAAAGGACAACATGGGTAAAACCAGGCAGCTGGTACCGAGATGGAAGAGAAGGAAGTTAGAACAAGCAGGGAAGGCTGGGTGAGAGCATCATGATTATAAGGGGAGGAACTTAAGGTGGAGGCAGGCAAAAGCGAAAGGTGACAAAGATTTCGAGGTACCTGTATAGCAGCGTGCAAAATACAGGAAGAGGAAAGGCGGGAATTATCCAGCGAAGAATACCAGAGGAGGGGGGGGGGAGGAGACAAATAAGGTGGTAGGAAAAAAGTTCAATAGTGAGAGAAGGAAGGGAGGAAGTAAAAAGGTGGCAACATACGAAACTGAAGAACAAACGCTCGACGAGCAGAGTAAAGCGACGGTTACAGGGCAAGCGGGTGGGATAAGGAATAACAGTGGAGACAGCACTGAGACAGAAAATCGGAATGGGTAGCAGGAATCAGAACTTTGTAAAGATAGAAGGGCAGGGTTTAGACGGTAAGCGAAATATAAAAAAGACCGGCAGAAGGAGGAGGGAAAGAGGAAGGCAAAAAGAAAGCCCCAGGGTGTAGTGCAAATACGGCCAAGGGGAGAATGAAGGAATAATATCTAGGGCCGCAAAAAGAAGAGTAGAACGGATTTTGTGCATAGACCGGCAGCAAAAGTGAAGAATAAAACATATCATCGAGCCAGAAAAAGGAACAGGGCGATAGGGAAAGATGATTGCGAAAACCGTTCTGGTGCCGTTGAGAATGGGATCTAAGGTGGAGTAGTATTCTGTTGATCAGCATGGAGTTGTATATCTTAGAGGCCAGTGGTGACAGTGTCATTCCTCTGTAGGTTTTGGGGTTGTTGCGGTCTCCTTCTTGTGTTAAGGAATTTTAATGATTTTTGAAAAGGCAGCTGGTTGTTTCCCTGTAGGTTATATTACAAAATTCTAAACAGTTGATCATGAATCGTGGTTCTTCAGACTACGCAGGAATTTGTCGGGACCAGGTGTCTTGGTGTTCTCGTTTCCCTTCAGTCAGATCTGAAAAGCTCCTCCATAGGAAAAGTCCAGTCTGATGGGAGGGTGTCTGCTATCTTGTTATTGAAGAAAGGTTCCAAATCAAGGTTAGTGTTAATTCTGAACTGGCTTGCCAAGTAGAGACTAAAGTGCTGAAACCATTTGTCAAGGCGCTCTATCCATTTGTTTTCAAATCATGTCACCTTTGAATTCTTATAGGTGGGTATCCTTCTTATCGTCAGCTCCCCCAAGGCTACCAGCAAGCAGCATGCTTGTTTTCAAGATGTAGGGCGGCAAGTGCTTCAGCCTGGGACTTAACATGCTCCTCAAGCACCACATTGTAAGCGTCATCAAGTGCATCCTTAGCAGCATCAAGGTATCTGCTTGGAGCTTCTCTGGGGATTTAGTACGATCTTCTTGGCTGCAGACTTTCAGTTTTTCTCTGGCTTTTGCTGACTTTGTCGTTTGAGACAAAGGCACTAGTCTTCTTCTTTCTTCTAGGTAGCATCTCCAATGCCATTTCTTTGTTGGCTGAGTGAGGACATTAGATACTGCGCTGAGTTCTGTCTGCAGCTCATCAATCAGAGTTTTGAACTGTTAGGTACCGCCTACAGTTACCTCACAAAGCTGTTGTATCCCCCACTACCTTCCCTCAGTCTATTGTTTTCATGGGATCTCTGGGAGGTGGTTTTACTCTGACGATAACTTATCTGGCTCTGCAAGAGCAATCTGTGATCCTGACTTACAACAGCCTTTCACAAGTGTTGTAAGTCTCTTGATTCTTAATAGCTGTTAATCCAACTTCTTTCGGACCAGAATATAGTCAGTTGGACAATTTCTCCATTTGGGGGCGTCGGTGTGTCCCACAGTCTACCTGAATGATTTGGAATTTTGGGTATTATTGGCAAACAAGGTTAAATTGGTCCATGAAGTCCTTCATGTACATTCCATTTCTGTTAGACTCGTTGTTGCAAAGTGAACATCGCGTCGTCAGGCCCAAGCTATCGTTGTCATCTCGGGATTACAATAAGATTATTGGCTGGAACTGTACTGGTGGCAGTGGAAAGTTCATGGTAAAAGTGAGAACAGTTCTTCTTGATAGTCGTTGTGGGTGGTGGCTGTAACACACCTGACGGTGTGTTTTCAGTATTGCCTGTCAGTGTAAGCTTCAAGATGCGCTCATTACAGTTGATAAGGTTGGCACATGACTTTGAGAGCCTTGGGTGATAAAATAAACCCCACACCTCCTTGTAGCTCTGCCATTTCTCTTGTTCTCTTCCATGCGAGGCTTTAATAAGTGCATATTCCTGGTGATTCTCCTGTATAAGGTTCTCACTGTGCACATGCGGTGTTCTTGTAGCAGATGACATCGATATCATACGTTGGTGCTGCATGTACGAGTTCGTAACAAGACGGCCTGGAAGCCGTCTTGTTTCTGTTTTGATGCGTTCTTTTCTTCTTTCTTCTTTCTGGCCACCCTTCAACTGCGTCTAGCTCAGTCATTGTTTGCCGTATTTTGACTAGACTTTCATCAAATGACCGCTGACTTGAACCATTAATTGTCAGATACATTGACCCCTGTCTGTACCTTTAGAATGACCTGGTCACAGGCGTCAAATATGTAACTTATTGTTACAATTTATCTCTTCTACAAAGCATTACGTACGCCGATATCAACCAACTGGTCGATGAACCACTGTACCCTGCTTCATATAGGGTGTTCAGGGATAGAGTCCAAAGGTCATTAAGGTGTCATTTCCTTTCCGGTTTGAATAAGCCAGACACCTTGTGAAAGATTCAAAAAAAACGCTGTCCGTACAAATTACGTAGCAGATTGACGTCATTAGAGACGCACATGTATTGTTACTAGCCAGGTCCTTCGGGTTGTCCACAGTTTTCAGGAATCAAAGTCCATTAAGGGGTCACTTCCGTCAAAAACCAAAATATTCCAAAATTTTCATTTTTTTTATCTCAAAACCCAAACATAGTCAGTTACCTAACTTGCAGATATGCATATCATGTTACTGGTGTAACTGCAGGTATTTTATTTTGGAGGTCAAAGGTCATTTAAGGTCATTTCCGGTGTTTAAGGTAAATAATTTCAAGAATTTTTTAATCTCCAGAACTAAGCATAGTAGAATTTTTAATTTCATTGGAACAATGCATTTTTTGTTGTGTATACGAGTTTTTTTTTTAAAAAATTGAAGGTTGTTAAGGGTTCATTAAGGGTCAAAGGTCAATTTTTGCCAAAAAAGGCTAAAAATAAGACCAAATTGGATGTATCTTAGCCTAAAGAGGACAGATAACCCGTCATTACTACAGTGATGAACAATTTATAAGTAGAAGAGGGATCTATGATATCCTCGACCACCAAATTTGTCAAAGTTCAAGGTCAAAGGTCCAATCTACAACACGCTCCGATTGGAGCTGAAATTTTGTCAGGGATAATCCTTGTGGCTTCATAAATACAGGCAAGTAGCAGTGGACCCAATCCGTGACCCAGGGGTCACCTTATCGGGGTGAAAAGGTCAAATCCTTCCCTGACATGCTTTGATTGAGTTAAAACTCAATAATATGATCCTGTAAATTTGTTAACTACGTAAAAAGACATTTACTGACATTTTGGTGAAGTTACAGGGGTCAAGGTTATCAACCTCAATGTTCATTAAATGGGATACCACCATTCCCAATACGGGCCTCCGCCTTGTAAATTCGATCTGTCCCAGGCCTAAGTTCTTTCTATCAACACTTCAACTGCTACTAGCTCAGTCATCGTTTGACTTAATTCTGACTAGATTAAATCAAGATCAAATGACCGCTGACTTGGAACCATTTATGTCTATGACATTGACCCCTGTCCCTGACCTTGACCTGCTCACAGGCGTCAAATATGTAATTTAAATTTCAAATTATCTTCTTTTACAGGGTGCGGCCGATATCTACCAGAGTTCTTCACATGAGCCACTTATCCTGCCTCATATAGGGTGGGTTGCAGGGATAAGTATCAAAGGTCATTAAGGGGGTCCATTTTCTGGGTTTTGAAGAAGCCAAAATTGTGAAAAATATTCAAAAAAAAATCGCTGTCCTTACAAAATTACCGTAACAGAGGACGTCATTAAGCACATGTATTATTACAGGCAGGGTCTTTTGTTTGGGTTGTCCACAGTTTCAGATCAAACAAAAAATAAAAAAAAAAAAGTCTAGGGGTCAACTCGTCCGGTCAAAATACCAAAAATATTCCAAAATATCTAAAATTTTTTATCTCAAACTCAAACATCGTACAGTGACTTAAATTTCGATATGCTTTTATGTTTACCTGTGGTTGCAAGGTATTTTTATTTGGCGGTCAAAGGTCATTTAATGGTCATCTTCCCGGTTTAAGGTCAATAATTTCAAGATTTTATCTCCAAACTAAGCAGTAGAATTGTTGTATTTCATTGGAACATGCAATTTTTGTTGATTACACGAGGTTTTTTTTTATACCGGGAATCAAAGGTAGTAAAGGGGGTCCACAAGGTCAATTTTTGCCCAAAAAATTTACAAACAAGACAAACTCTGGATGTTATATCTCAGCCTATAGAGGACAGATAAGCCCGTTATTACGTACAGTGATGTAACATTAATAGTAGAAGAGGTGTATGAAATTCTCGACCCAAAACGCAGTCAAAGTTCAAGGTCAAATGCAAAATTTACAAACAGCTCTATTGAACGAAATTTTGACGAAAGGATACTCCTTGGGTGATATCGTAAATACAAAAAATTACAGTTGACCCAGTCGTGACCCAGTGGTCACGTTAGAGAGGTGCAAAGGTCACATCCCTGACATGCTTCTGGATTGATTGTTGAACCTCAATATTTGATCCTTGTAAAGTTTGTTCAACGTAAAATACTTTAATGACATTTGTGACATATTGGTGCAGTTTAACAGGGGTCAAAGGTCAAGCAACCTCAAGGGGTCCAATTAAGGGTATCACCATCCTCCCAATACGAGCCGTCTTGTAAATTAGATCTGTCCCAGGTCTGTTTTCTGGCTGTTTTGAAAGGTCTGGACACTTAAATGTGCTAATGATGAAGCCTTTTTGCGTCTAACAAAGTTGTCCATTGCATCTTTTGTCAAATATCAGAGCGTCTGGGCCGTCCATAAGGCCTTTAGGACCAACCCATCATGCATATTGGTATAGACCAATGTTGCTCAGAAGCACAGACTTTAAATCAGGCTTTTAACCCTGGTGCTACGTTGTGAACTATTCCATCTTGTCATTAACTAAATAGTAGCTGGGATTCCCCAGGTCTCCAGCACCCTTTCTGTTGGGGGAAGGTCCCTCAAGCCTTTGTCTTTCACGGTGACACTATGCAAGGCGCAGTTGCCTTTTCTGTCAGGGATGGTCCTTAGCCTTTTTTCGCCACACGAACCAACTACAAGGCAGCAGGTACTATTCACCATGTTGAGTTGACCTAAGTATATACCCATGGACCTACTTACTCAATAAAGGAGATAAAGGAAAGAGAGGAAGGGAGTAGGCACAGCACCAGTGGCACCCAACACTGTTTTTGCAAGACAAAAGGAGGTGGAGGGATGCGTCTCCATGTTGGAAAGAGTCCGAGACAAACCTCCCCCATATCTCCTGATTTCCGTGTGGGGTTGCACCGTCACAGCCGTTACTAGGGATCTGTATCCTGTACCCCCAGATAGGCATCATGATTGAGTCGTGATGATCCCGAGGATCAGGCGCCTCTAATCCTTACATTGGGAATCAGAAAACATAGATCCCAGACAAGCCATAAAGCCAAACCTGCCAAGCCAACCTCATTGGCTCATCTGTCGAGCCAACCAGAGTGATTCACCTATCCTAGCCAACTGGGTTGCGAAAGTATGGATAGAGATGAAGGTAACGTAGGTAGAGTAGGTAGGGAGCACCCAGAGGGAGGAGAAATCCCACTGGGGACAATCCAGCACAAACATGTAGAGGTGCAGCACTTACATGTGTCTAAGGTGTAATAAAGCGTGTGGCAAAGGTAATTTTAAGCTCCCCGGCACTGGTCTGTGACTCCCTTTTTTTTTTTTTTTTTTTTTTTACTTTTTATATATTTTTTGTATATTCACTCCTTCTGGGATATAAGAGTATTGAGGACCATAATGGCTAAAATGCACAATCAACTCGATTGTTATGCATCATGGGCCAAACCAATATCAAACTATCAAATTTTCAATCGGAAAATATATTTGTTAAACTTGTAGCCTTTCTGAGGTATATGCAATACTGTTATCAATAACCGTATTATGACTCTCGGTCTAGATCAACAATTGAAGTGCTTCAAGAAATCGTAACTTGTTCAATAATCTCTCGCGACCTTTTCATATGAAGGATGATAGATCGGCTGATGACCAGCAAGGGAGTAACGACGTCTTTGTGAATATTAAAACCCCACACCATGGTGGGTTTTCTATGGCTCCCTTTAATTTTCTTGACCGAACGCTATATTTTATAGAGTAAAAAAACCTGCCATTATAAAAACACACCACAATCCGGGAAAAAAGTGTTGGCAACACTAATACTCAGTGTTAAAATAATGTGTCTATTTAAAGTGTAGTTGTTTTTGTTTGATGCCATATTTTAAATAAGGGCGGGAACGTGTCCCTCAACCATACCCTCCCCACCCCCATAAATCAATGCTGGGGAGGTGACAAGGATTTGAATACATTGAGGGGGCTCAACATTGAATGGGGAAGATTTTTCAAAGAGTCGTGCATTATTTCCTAACCATTTTCTTGGATTGCAGGCTCACATGAAATAGTCTTTTTTTTTAACTGTGATGAACAATCACTTAGCGGAGATCCTCTTACACCACCAAACAAAAGTACTAAACAATAAAAAATATGTAAGCAATAAAACCTTATAATCAGGCAACTAATTAACAAAACTATGCACACTTTAGTTTACTTAGGTAAAAAAATAATTAATTCAAGTAAAACATTTTGCTTAAACCCTCGTCTACCTGAGCATGTTTGAACAAAAAACTCGGAAGGGAAAAAAGGGGGGGGGGGGGGGTTACTACCCTCCTGTGATTTTCGTTACTGAACATTTGACAAATTCCTATATAGAGGAGGAGCAGAATATCTAGGGGCCTTATTTAAGGATTCGTTTAACCCCACTACAGAAAAGGTTTGCAACCTTTGGTAGGTAGATGGACCCGCTACATCAATGCTAGGTAGGTAGTACTCTCAGAATTGGGGTATCACTTTTCAATAGGGCCAATTTAAGTTTAAACAGGGGTCAAAATTTAAAATGCCCCAATCATGTTGCAAATGTATGCCATATTGTCCATCTAAAATAAGGATTCCAAAAAATGTATAGGTTGTACCCACTACGACCATTGGTTTGGAGTTATAAGGTAAAAGGGTAAAAAAGGTCAATTTCAAAATTTGTAACAGGGAGTCAACATTAAAACTAAATCTGATTATATTTTAAACATACTTGCAAGTTATTGCCTGAGGTTAGAGACTCAAAAAGGTATATTTTGTATTATGTAACTGTTACTTAACGGAGATAGGGTCAAAGAAGGTCAACACCAATTGGGTTATGTTGACAGCCTATGACCTATTTTGTCCGCCATAACATGGTAATATGCAATTGCATATGGTACAAACTATTCCTTATTTTGACTCATTATGCTAGATGAACCACTTCTATCATCTATCAAAATTGGAGTCAACGTCCGATGTTTGACCCCTGTACAATAAGAAATTGACCTTTTTTTACCATTTTTAGCCCATTTTTACCCTATAACTCCAAAACCATTGGTCATAGTTTGGTAGTAACACATACATTTTTTGGAATCCTTATGACTAGACGACATATGGCATACATTTTCACATGATTGGATCAGTTTAAAATTTTGACCCCTGTGTTAAACTTAAATTGCCCCTATTGAAAAAGTGACAACCACAATTTGAGAGTAACTACATAGCATTGATGTATAGAAGGGTCCATCACTAACTACCCAAAGGGTGTCAAACCTTTCTGTAGTGAGGGGTAAACGATGATGTTTGACTGGGTCCTAGCTCCTCCACTAATAGATTTTGGTACCACAGGATAGCATGAATTTAGTGATCTAACTGCGATTTCTGAGATCTGAAACCCGTGTTTGTTTGTAGAAGTCCTGTTGCACTTGAGATTAATTAATCCAGGCAACGTTTACTTAATAACACAGACGCAGACACAGCCACGCTACTAGGATATGGTAATAAAAACAATGCTGCGTACGTCACCTGAGCCCAATACTTGGGCCTACGTATCTCCTATTCATAGAAGTGTGTGTGTACCCCATAGTCAATGGCATCAGAGAAAACCTTTCACACGTCAAGACATCCAAAAAAATATGTAAACAATGGTAAATTGGCAGTTCAACCTATTTAAATTGTATTTATATTTTTATTTTAAAATTTTATTTGATCTTTAATTTTAAAATAGATAACAAAAAAACCTGAAAAAACAGGATTGTTTTTTTTTAAAAAAAAAAAAAAAAAAAAAAAAACCAATAAATTGGCCTAATTTTCTTGATTGATTATTTGGATTTATTAGAAAATATTGAAGACTCTTATCCACACGCAATCCGACTTAAACGGTAAAGGTACATGATTAATAGAATTAGTTGCTATTGCCCGGCACAGAAATGTCCGTAAAATGCAATATTTTCCTCTCACTGACAGATACTTTCCTTTGCAAGTTTCCTTTGCAGGACTCCTATTGCATGATTTCATGTTCCGTGGTTTTGTACGCCGTCCGTTTTTACGAAAAAAAATATTATTTATTTCATTTGAAATTTACTTAAATTGTATATAAATATTCTGCACACTTTACTACTCATACAAAATACCGGTGATTGTTTAATTAAAGCTGACTTTAAGCCATTCTATTAGATAGATTGAAGAAATTAAATGTTTCTAATAATTATTTTTGCTATTAAAATTAGGGTTAGTTGTACGTGGGTATTCACCAATTACAATGACGTGGTTTATGTTTGTAGAGATATTAGACCAATTTTTCAAAGTACTGCAACATTCCATTCTAAGTTCCCATTGATAAAAGACATTACAAGCTTTGTGACATTTTAAATCTAATTAACTCTACCCCCACTCACTTGGTTGCATTGTATCAATGTTTTGAATTCATATGCGAATGCTCGGGCATGTGGCGTTTTTCCTTTATTTCCTTCTTTTTTTTCTAATTGTGTGATTTATAATTTGCTGGTCCTTGTTGTTTTGCATTTGTGGGTGTGGGTGTGCGTGTGCTGTTGTGGGTATATTGTATGTGTGTGTGCATGTTTACTGCATGTGGTGTGTCGTGCGTGGTGTGTGTTAGTTTGTGTGTGTATGGGTGCGTGTGGTGTGCATGCGTGGGGTGCACACCCTGTAATTGTGTGCGCCGCCCCATGTGTGGATGTGGGGGGGGGGGGGTGGGGCCCGTGGTTCACTTTCTTAATCCACAATCTTTACAAATCTACAAAAATCCACATTTATGTACACAAATCTAACAAAATTACACAAATAGCACACCAGCGGTACATTTGTGTGAGATTTTGTGATATTCAATGGCGTTAGGGTTACTAAAAATTCATTGCACATTCTTTACTTGAAATTTTTAACTAAGAAGTAATGAGGACGATCGTAGCACCGAACTGAAATTTTAAAAAAGTCTTATTATTACCCTGAAATGTTGGTCTTCAGGGCAATGAAAAGTGGTAATAATTGTCCGGGGAACAATCATTACTAGGTCTAGTGTCGCAAACATACCGCAAATCCCGCAAACACTAAAATTGAAACGTTTTGCAATTTAAAAAAAAATAAAATAAAAAAAATCTCTACTAGGACCTCGAACCTGGTTCATTCACCTCGTAAGTCCCGAGAGACCTTAACCGCTAGACCACGAAGGCGGGTTGACGACGCTTCTGTTTTTTTATACCCTTTATCACACTCTTATTAACATCTGTATCCATTCATACCTATACCGTGCTATACAGGACTACAGTAGCGGTAACTATAGCTGTCTATAGAACTATAAGTCCGGTTAACACTAATAAAAACCTAGAAATAATATTGAAGTAAGGACTAACTATTTCTAGAGAGAGGGTCCACGCGGTGAAGACTACTGACCCTGGAAGCCATTGTCCGGAGTATAAAACTAGCAACATTATCAGGACTGTTTCCGGAGAACAGGGTTCCCAAGGGTGAAGACTATCTTTACGGACCCTAGATCCCCTGTCCGAGGACCGCTCGGTTCTGAAGTCCCGGTTAGGGCGATGGTTCCTAGGGCCGGGGTCCGAAGGACCCCTGTCCTAGGAACCACAATCCCCCGGGCTTATATCTCCAGGGGACTATATCTCCTTTCACACCCGTGTAATAAGTTTATCTGACTTAAGGTTTATGTCGTCTCTAAGCGCTTACCGTAACTGCGCGTCCACACGACCACATTTAAGTCCTATGTAATACCGATGGGATTTAGATCCGATATTGCGCGTCCACACGGCACTTTAAGTCCGACGTTAATAACGACCAGATTAATACGTAATAAGTGACTTTAGTCCGACCGTGTGTTACACTACTTTGGTCAACTAATTATCTAAAAGTAAGTTTATAAACCATCAGAAGTTTTTTTATAAGTCTTTTGCAACTCTAGTCTAAAACATCACTTTTCTCTACAAGACGGACATAAACGTCACAAAGTGGCCCATCAGACACTATGTATAAAACGTATCATCAGCACAACTATTTTTAAAGACATATAATTAACCAAAGATACATAAAGGGTTTTGTCATAATATGTAATATCCACTAATAAAGCAAAAAACTCGTCTTCTCATTTGTAGTTTGTTGTTAAGCCAAATTTAGGAAGGGCCCCAAAGCTACAACTGTAAAGATAGTTTATGATTCATACACTGCAAATACATCAAAGCTGTTATTTTGACCCTCGAGTAGAGAATAGCTGTATACATATCAAATCCTAATGCGTATCTCAACCACTGCAATATGGATAATAGCCTCCTAAATGGAAGAGTGCATATAAATTTGTTACTAAGATCTTGAATTGTATCAAGTTGGTTTACAGAGGTTGGTTTTGTTTCCTTTATGTTTCTTCACATGGACGATGGTTGAAAGTTATCCTACTTCAAGCATATAGCTCATTACGATCCCCTTACACAAGCACAATGCACAGATTTCCTCGTGCCCTTTTTTCGCAATATAGGGTGATTCCAAAGCAACCCTCCAAAAATGCGCAGTGTTATGGAACCGATCATGGGTTTGTACTATCATGCTTATTAGCTCAGCTATAAGCGGGAATGGGATTTTTCAGTTTCTCTACATTTTAGTCAACTATCACATTTAATATCACTTTTAATTTTAATCTTCAATCGTTAAACCAAATATTAGTTACATGTTGTGTTTAAATTTAAACGTCAACCCAATTTCAATTTGACAAACCGAACTCGGGAAGTAAAATTTCAAAAACGATTATATTCCCCATATGAAAAGTATGTTCATCATTTAGAAAAAAAATGAATAAAATGTTTACCACCGTCAATTTATCGCCAGAAGTCCAGTTTCCCACTGGGATACGTACACTCAGCGAACATGGAGCTAATGATATTCAACAATGACCCCAGTATGTAGACACACACTCGAATTTTTTTTTTCAAATGTGTTAAAAATCATAGAATGTAACTGGAGCTTGACTTTCAGAACAGGTTTGAAAAAAATTCAGATGCCATGACTTCCCCGTTTGACTTAATGTACTAGATAAGGATGAGAACACACCGTTATTAAAAGTCTTGGCTTTGCCTATTAGACTCCGACCTTAGCGGCTCGCCTCAATAGGCCCCCCCCCCAAAAAAAAAAGGCTCGAGGAGTGGGAGTGTTCGAGGGGTTGGTTGGATAGAGGACGGAAGGTGAAGGGGGGGAGGGGTGTCAGAGTAAAAAACAAGAGAGGAAGATGAGGTATGCCGCTAGGCGGAGTCTAATAGCTGGCTCACCAGACCTTATCAAACACCCATTATTTTTTCATACCGGTGTGTTTTTAATTCTTTATCTTCCTATACTTCGTGACAAGAACGGAAATCGATTTGTTTATAATTATTCAGTAAAATTGAATATATTTTCGTTTTTTTTTAATATTTTGAAGCAGCGGTACGTTTTTTCTTATTAAAAACCAACCATTGGGAGCTGTTATTTTCACTTGTGGCAGGAGTCTATCACACCAAGGTCTAGAAGATAATAGGTTACTCTCTAAAGAGATAATCCTATGTCAAGGAAGCCGATCTGAAGTTAGAAAGGGTCCCCATCTGTTGATAAGATTATCCTATTGACTGGTTAATAAGCGTGTGTAAATTGGGGGGGGGGGGGGGTTGGTGTTTATAGGCAGGTTTGGATATTTCAGTAGGTTCAGTTCAAATACCCCTTTCACACGTATATCGACACCAGATTTCTGACACCACGCATTAAAGATCTTGATACAGAGTAATCCGCATTGCACTACCGAATGTTTGTTACGCGCAGGCTAGGTTTTTAGCCAAGAAGATACCCTATCTTATGCAATTCTTAAATAGCTATATGTCTTTAAGGCTATCATTAGCACTCTATTGCGTATAAAGAAAACAAAGGCAGAAAATTCCTTTTTTATAGTTTCTTTTCTCCTCAATTTTATTTTTAAATCCCGTAGTCATTGATTATGCGTTATGGTAGCAATGTGTTACAGTTTAAATAAAAAACGTGTTTTTAAATGGTCTTTTTTGAACATTTCCAATACTTTAAATCACAGCTTTGGCTTATATTTCGTTGTCGATATACAATGTATTTGCTAAACAAAGAATGGTTTATCCGACAATCACAATAAGCTTGTGTATTGATCACCTGAAGATTTCCATGTCTTTGAATCACTATCTTGACTGATTGTGGAAGATTACATGTATAGCTAACCAGGGGTGAAGCCCATTCAAACCAGTCGTGCCGTGCTGGCGCTGACATTTTGAATATTGCAACGATAATTTATTAGTTTGGGTGCTTGTATACACACATATGTCAATGTCGATACAAACAATCCGTCAAAATATCAGATGTTGGGTGCTATTGGTGGTTTAAATTTTTGTCCTACCCATGGCCACACAACCGATGAAATGACACGTCAGTGTCTTGATTTAAATAAACCCGCCTCAATGAATACATCTTTTCACCAAGCGTCGCCTAATCACCTTAACGCGTGAGTCTCTGAGCACAATGCTCCATGTGCCTCTTGATAAAACCTGGCCCCACCTCTACACATACTCAATTTGTATCAACTACCGATTAGTGTATATGCAAGCGCACCCACAGTATGTGAAGAAGCGGAGCAGCCATTGCTTTCTATTGTTGGTATCTATGTTTTCTTTGTGGTCGGCAAAACATTCGAGACGATTAATTTCTAAAGATGACGTAACGTTTTGCCTCTCTATCTTTATAGAACCTCTTTGTAGCTAACCATCAGATGGTATCCGACAACTACAATAAGCTTTTGTATGAGCCCCCTGAAGATTTTCTCATGACTTTGTTTGCTGATTCGTTGTCGATATACATATATTAACCAGCAGATGGTCATGGTTAATCCGGCAATCACAAACGCTTTTTGTATTGAGTCACCGGTTCTTTCTCTTTGTTTCTTTCAACCATTCAAAGGGGCAAAAGGTTTCGTTGTCCCTTTTAAAATCGTGAGAAGCAATTGCACAACTTAGAGGTCCCTATAACTTTGGTCTTGAATCGTAAAATCGACAGATAAGCTAACAAGTAGATGGCAATCTGCCTGCTCACAATTAGCTTTTATATTGAGTTCTTCATATTGTTATTTCTTTATTTGTACCACCTGAGGCCGAGGGGTTTCTAGAATTTTCCTTTGTTCAATTGTCCTTTATTGTTTAACTATGAATATTCATCAGACCGTTATTTTTCTCCGGAGGTGTCCAGAGACCACTTTCGGAAAAAATAACGGTGTGATGAATATTCATAAGTTTAGATAACGGTCTCTGACCGCTTTCGTAACTATAATGGACAGTTGAACAAAAGAAGAACAATTGATAATGATGAAAAGGAAAAGGGCTAGACGTATATTATCTGTTCATGATGTCTTCTTCTTGCGTATGAGGCAGCAGCCAAATGTGTTGAATTTGGTGGAGCCAGCTCACTGTTGATCGATTTGGGTTTGAGAAGTAAGGTGGACGTAAGGTAGTTTAGAGCACTCATTGAGAATGTGATTCGTAGTCTATGAAGGAGAGCCACATTGGTAGGCTGGAGATGGTCGCAGCCCCCCATCGGTACATATTGCCGTTGAAACGACCCACTCCAGTGCAAATCCTGTTCAAGGTAACTCATTCCCTATGTGAAAGATTGCCACCAGGTGGGAGTTCTGTCATAGTTGTGATAGTGAATTGGTCTGTTCTTGGGGTATCTAGGCTGGAGAGTTTAGCAGCGTGTCGACAGAAAGGTTGACAGGAGCGCAGTCTCTGTCTGCCGAGCTGGTGGGATTCTGTTCATGACGGAAAAGGCAACATGCCCACCTCATTCATGATGTTTTGTAAAAAAAATGCCTGTCGCTGAATACCATTGACTTCCTTCTAAAAAAGGTAAATTACATAGAAATAGTGTTTAAAGACAATAACTTGAAGACATATAAGTTCTGCACAAATAAGGTCAGTCCCTGCCAAAACATTTCTTTCATGACTTTTGTCCCTTTTATTTGAAAACAAACAAAGTTTTTTGACCACAATAGATTGAATCTCAAGATTTCTTTGATCGTGAACAAGCAAAGGTATTTCGTGCTTGAAGTCATGACAAAATAACTCACGCCAATGCAGTGAGGTCATGAAATTCGAAATCTGTTCATCCACATGCAGATTGCACAAAAACAATGGACGAGATCGAAGGACTGTGAAGTATGTTCCGGGTCGATTATTGAATATCATTAGCTCTATTGTTTACTTTAGCATGTTGAGGTTATGCAATGGCGGATCCAGGATTTGAAAAATGTCAAAATTACCGGGGGGCTGAAAGGCTGTAACTGGTCCAAAATAGCTCAAAATGGGCTGATTTTGCAAGAATTTGCAGAATTACCGGGAGGCGCGCGCCCCTCCGCGCCTGTTATGTATAGCTATTGGTCTCTGATATTCTAGAAATAAATAGAGTTGACATTTTGTTATTTTTTCTAAATAATGTGCACTTGTTTAATGCGGGGACACAGCTTTTCCTGGTTCAAATAACATTGTTTTTAATTTTAGTGAAGGAAATAGGTTATCCCCAGGCTAATAGCACGAATATCTAATTTAACGGCCAACATTGTTTCATGCACCATTACCTATACAGCGTATCCCAAAAAGGCAATCCTCTAAATTAGTGCCATAATTTCTAAATTATTTCCAAAATTTGTAAAATTTTGCGCTATTTTCATAGAGCACAATTTTCATCGGATTTGTTTCATTGGTGATTACGTAAGTACAACACGATTTAAGTCATTCCAAGATCTACTGAGGAATACACAATCAAAGCATATTTTATATCTGTTCTCCTGCCTCTTCCTTTATCCTTACATCTTTAGTTTGGTTCAAATAACTCAGTATAACCTTGTCAACTGAATATTAAACATTTCAAGACAGCCTTTCTTTGACAAATAAGGGACATTTTTACAATGACATGCGTCATAGTGTTTTGATGTAACTCAGATTTAATTTTCAGTGGTTACTGGTTGTTTGTGTTTTGTTGTTGTTGATGGTGATTTCTATCAAATGGTCCATATCAGAACTAGGAAGTCACCAACATTTGCTAATACTATTTCCATTCACTGTATTTAATCCCAGTACAATTTACAATATTCACACGGATTAGTCAAACACACAAAAGACAAGGCCAAGTTGCTAAAGGAAACCATTGTGCAAATGATAAAAAATCGTGGATAAAACAATACCGACAGATCATTAATTTAGTAATTTATCTTGAAAAACGACAGAGAGGATAAGTACCAGGGGATATTTGTAACTCAAAGACATTTTATCAACTTTTCAAGATTAACCTGCTTCAACGATTTCAGGCAAACTTGGAATGGGATAATTTGAGGTAGAGTTGCATAAAAGCATTGCTTTCAATATCAGTGAACAGTATCAGACAGGACAGGATATACAAAACCATTTCGAATCAATTTGAATAATTCTCAGTAGTTTTAAAATTATACACCAACTACTGTACAAGGATTGCATTTACTTTGTGACACTAGGCCTCGTATTATTCAATAGTCTTCTAATGCTCAAATGGAATGAGTTTTGGGACGTGTTTATGAGGGGTTTACACAAACGTGTGATTAGGAGCCGGAAGTTTTACCTAGGAAAGCGAGCAATATGAATTTACATTATTTTATCGTTGTTACTCTTTTCTTAAATAGAATATTTATAGATAAATGCAAAACCACCCTATCTCATGGTCCTAAATTAATTATAATTTCTATATATATTTTGATGAAAAATTTATTATTGGTATTTGATATTGCTTCTAAAGTTACTCCATCCTGTTTATGCTCGATGTCGGATATAATAAAATATGAATGAATAATGAATAAGTAAATGTGGTGAGCATATCGATATTTCTAAACATTGCTTTCTCTTATTAGAATCGTTTTCTTACTCTTGGGCAGATATTAACTACAGGGTCCTCACCTTTTGACAGAGGCAAACACGGAGGAAATAGAAGTAATAATAGAAATGGCTGTGTGACTTATTTTTTAATATATACAATGTGTAACAATTAGATTATACAATTGAATACCTATGTGAGTTACAGTTCTAAAATAGTGAGGACTATAAAGAAATGGCAACATAACTGCAGACCATACATTTCATATCTTGAAAGTTTCAGGTGGGTTCACTAACTTTTATGTCCGATAATGGTCGTATAGAAGTGAACGAAGAGTGAAAAAGTGAACGAAGGCTGGTTTGTGTCTTATTTCCCAAGGATCCAATTTTTGTTTAGGATGTTTTCCGCACGATGCCCCTCAGATATGGCTTATCCTAATTTATAAATGTTCACTAATATTAGTCAGACTTACTCTCAAAATGACCACTTTCCAAAAATACCGTATCTTTTAATAGGCTTTTAATAGGTTTTCATGAGAAGAGCTACAAAAAACACCAAAAAGCAAAAACAAAAGAATCTGATTAGAAGTATTGACACCACATCATCATAATGTCGACAGTGTATAGGTACCAACTCTCTAGATATAAAATATGTAAAAAAAAACACTCCAAAAGAGTAAATTTGGTAAAATATACTCCAAAAGAGTGCAATAGAATGACAAATCACTCCAAAAAAGAGTGAAATTTCTCACGATAAGGATTGCCTGCAGTCATCATTATTAGAGTGAATCTGCACTCTATATCGGACTTTTTTCACTCTTTTTTGGGAGTGAATATTTTTACTCAATTACATTTATAGAGAACATAATAATGAGTTACAAGATAGTCCATAAACTGATGTAATAGAGTACTCAATGATGGTAATTACGGCGGTGCGGAAAGTGTGTAGTCTGTGTCACAAACTCCGAAAAATATTATCTAAATTAGTATTGCGCGAGAGATTAACGTTATCAGTCCGTATAGCGAATGCATGCAAATGAAACTAAATCTCAAATATCTCCGGAAAACGAAGGGGTTCTATGGAGAGGGTCAGAGGGTCCGTTACTATGTTTTGTTTTAAATATGTACCGTAATTGGGTCTGAACCTATAGAACCTAGCGAGAAAATTGAACGTTTTTGTCGGGTACTTCGGTGCTCGCAAACACGGAAAAGTGAACACACAAACGCTACGGGCCGCATCCCTTTTTCCATAATGCATTTCGGTATTATTCCAGTCTTGAGAATTTTCAGGTTTCAATTTACGTTTTCAATTTTAGAAACAGGCTATACGTACTTACCGTACCGCCGTAGCTGGTAATGATGTAAATACATTCAAATGGGACGTCTTAATGATTGAGTTCAGTCACACCGACGGACACTTCTAAAACCTCAATTCCCTTGTTTAACATAAAACATCAAAGAGAGCAATTGTTGAGTCCCAATGCATGCATCCTCAAGCATAGTGCTTTGAATTCTAAATGTGGCCACTTCAGCTGTTTCTTAATCAAATCTTCCGCTCATTGATTTTAAATGTCACCGGCTAAACTAGCCGTGGTTGTGGAATGTTTTTTGAGTTGTAATGTCAAACAACTATAATCAAAATTTGTTATATTAAAACATATACTTCATATTACCTAATTTTGTTCTTTTCTAAGAATATGCTTGTTTGGGATATGTGAAAATGTTTATGTACTTCTTATATTTTTAATTCAATGTTTCCCAATTCTTATGCCAAGTTGTTTGTCATTTTGTTGTTTTCCTGTGTGTGTCTGTGTGTGTGTGTGACAGTAAAAACTAGAGAGGATATTATTATATAACAATTAGGATAAAAATCAAATATGTAATTTTATTGCGTTAAAAACGCACCACGACTTTTAAATCATAGAATGGGACTATGGGAGAGCGGTGTAGTAGCTCATCCACTAGCCTTTCACTAATGTGGCCCAGGTTCGTTTCCCAGTGGAGGCAGTGTCGTGTGTGAATTTGGTTGACAATCCATACCCGTCCTCGCAGATTTCTCCAAGAACTTCGATTCCTTCCTGCATCTAAAATCGGACTTCTTTCCATAAAACCTTACTTGTCGTTAGAATTCCTCGTTTTGTTGTAGCAGTCAAGATAAGGCGCTCCACAGCGGCGCCATGGCACTTCGGTGGATTTGTCGCTCGTAAGAATTAAATATTAGTATTATCATCATACAAAAGGTTCTTGTAAGCTGAGGAAATCTTGAATGACTAAATCGACATGAAGATATATAATTTTGTGAAACATAACCAGACTGTTGTACTCTCTTCTGCGCTGAAGAAGTGGTAGTTGCATGTTCTTTAACATTGTTGTGACGGAGCTGGTTCTACTGTAGTCTTGAGTAATGGCACGTGCAGCCCTGCGTTGGACAGTCTCGATCTTATCAATGTATATCTTGGTGTGTGGGAAACCCATACAGAACTGCAGTCTCCATATGAGGCCGAAAATCAGTCTCTTGTAGGCCTGGGTTTCACATGATCGGGGGCGTAGCCATCACTGAAATGATTAAGACCAAATCAGCGTCCTTATGGGTAACACAGAAGGATTTTATAATAATGTCGCCGGCACACTTAATTAAGCAGACGACGAAATGGGGTGTTTACCACAAGAAAACGCACGCCTATGCATGATTCCATGGATGTACCCAGGTAGACCCGGGTTGTGTCATTTGTGGTTTTACTATCAGTGAGTACGCTATGATATTCATTATATTAAATATTGTTAATTAAAGTCATGGAAAACTTAAAGGTTAGCCTACAATTTACCCGGATCTCTTTATCGGTTTTTGAGTCTGTGATTTTTAGTGTTAAACTGTATCTCATCTTACAATGGCTAGGACATCATTTGAGAGCGCAAATTAAGAAAATTTCATATTTTGTGAAAATGTGCCAGTGCAGCTTTAAGTGCGAGATTCGCTGGGGAAACACTTACCATTTGGCATCAGCGCAGGGCATGATTAGGCTGATCACGTCATTCACGTGTTTGTGCGGGATGATTTACGGCATTTACAGAACATGTGTCTGAGAGAAAGGTCAAATGTCAATCCAGACTCATCACTAGGAGAGGTTAATGCATGCATTGATTCTTCTTCTTCAGATTGCTTTGGAATGTATCCATGATTCACGAACTACAGCATGACGTGAAGAATGCCGCGGTGACAGAGCTTAAATATCACGATTCCATGCTTATTCACTAACCCTTGTCATAAAGCCGCCCCTTTAAGGGTTTGAATTTCACATCTGTACTACTCGCTTAAGGGTTGCAAAGGAAGTTTGAATACACTCTATCCGGTATGATGTTTTAACAAAGAAGGGAGAGCTTGTTCTGAGATAGTAAAGTTTTGTCCTTTTTTAATTCACTACTTTTTAATTCACTGTTGTCTTTCCATCTCACTGTATTTTAATTATGCCCGTTCAGAGGAACTATCTGATGCCTGTCTGGCACACGTGCCCTTATCCGGGCAGGCATCATCGGATGACAAGTCAGATGGCATCTCGTGCTCCAATTAAAAGTGGAATGGAAGGTCTCACTAGGGCTATTAGATAAACATAATCGAACAACTCACTCATAGCACAACGTCACTGCAATTCTACTCCAAGAGACACACACTACCGACAGTTCCATAGAACACTGCGGATACAACCTAGCTCGCACACCACCGTAGCGTACCCATGGGATTGCACCTTGTAACTCAGCCCATTGGAACCAAATTGCAACCTCACCTGCAGACTCCCCTGGAATGGGGCAACGACACCCAATTGCAGGTGTTCATGTCGCCAATGTCTACAAGCCACCTAACCATCGGGTCCAAGCAGAACCTAACTACCAATTATGGTGACACCCTGCATTATGCTGGAGCGTTAATAGCCATAGCATACCTGGGCTACAGGATATACCAACCCTGACGGGGCTACCCTAGAGGACTGGCCTCAAAATCCGTGTACAACTTTTGCAGACCCCAGCAACCAGCAACTTTAACTCTGGTAGGTGGAATACGTCTACAAATCCTTACCTTGCTTTTGCAAACATGGACACCCTCTCCATTCCCGTATCGCCTTTCCGAAGTCCCCACACAGACCATCACTGATCGCTCGGGAGAGTCTAGCTAAGCCTGTACCAACCAAGCCAGTGAAAAGGTGGTGGAACTTCCGCAATGCAGATTGGGACCAGTTTTTTCCAAGAACCTGGAGGATTCAGAAGTGCCCAAACCTCCGACACCACCCTCCTCCAACCTGGACAATTCTTACACAAAACTATGTAAACTCTTTATTAACGTAGCAAAGAAGACCATCCCACGTGGCAGCCGTCGCAGTTATATCCATCCTGGGATGAGTCTTCTCTTTTTTGTTTTTTCTTGTTTTTTGAATGTGACACTCTTTACAATGATTTCCTGAATTATGAACCCGGGAGGAAGAAGCTTCATCAAGCTTCAGATCTGACAAACTGCTTGGACAGGAAAAGTCGTGCACGCTGGGAGGAGACGATACAAGGAATCGACTTCAACCACTCCAGCAGGAAGGCTTGGAAGACTATAACAGTCTCACCGGCAGAATTTCAAAACCATCGAAATGTCCAGTGACAACTCAATTGCTGAGCAACCCCTCGCAAACGGTCGTTTCAAGAACATTGATTTTTTTTTTTGAAAATTTTAAAGATCACACTCGCTCTGTCAAAAAAGAGATCACCAAACTTCGTCGAGGCCCTGGCGTGGCGGGTCACTTTCAACACCCTTCTCACTAGATGAGCTTACCTCTGCTATCAGCCAACTAAAGATTGGAAAGGCCCAGTGCCCTGATAACATACCAGCATAGTTCTTGATGCAATGTCGGCCCACGATGTCTAGATTGGCTCCAGGGCGTTCTACACATGTTGCCTCACCAACGCAGTCCTTACCCAAGACTTGGATGAGAGCTACTATCAATCGCACTCCCCAAACCAAACAGCCTGTCGACAACCCTAAAACTACCGCCCAATCTCACTACTGTGTGTCTCCTTCAAACTCCTTGAGAGGAATTATCCTGGCTCGGCCTGAGCCCGTCGTCGAACCCCATCGGCCTGACGACAAGCAGGATTTCGCCGTGGGCCGGAGCACTGTCCACAGATTGTAAACTCAAAATATATTGAGGAAAGCTTTGAAAAGCGCCGTAAGGCAGGCGTCATCTTGGTGGACCTTACGGCAGCATACGACACCGTTGGGCACCAGGGCCTGACACTCAAGCTTCTCAGGACCATCCCGGATCGTCACCGTGTACAATTCATATTAACATGCTTGCAAACCTAATCTCTCATTCTCAGACCAGTGATGGACAGTAGTCGTCCGCGTCGTCTGAGGAACGGATTACCACAAGGATCTGTCTGGCTCCCATGCTGTTCAACTTTGTATATCGCGACTAACCTCAAACAACATCTAGACAATAGGGCTACGCCGACGATCTTGCCTCCTCCACTCGGAACAGCAACTGGACAGAAGTAATAGCACACTTATACAGACATTGGGCCTACTTGCATTCTACTAGACCTGGAGACTGAAGCTGAGTGAAGCCAAGACCACCGCTACTGGCCATTCCCCACCTCAACCCAAAAGAGCTCATCGTCAGCGTCCATTCAACATCTTAAAGACATGAAACTGCCTGGCTTGATACTCCAAGACCAGACCAATTCCTCTATCACACCTAGACAGAACTACCACCTGGCAGCAATCTCCCACGCAAGGAATGGGTCACCCTTAACCGGATTCGCACAGGATCTGTCGCTTCACGCAATAATGCACCGATGGGGGCTGCGGCCATCGCCATCCTGCCAATGTGCTCTCCATCAGACTGCTGATCACATTCTTCCTGTATGCCCTACCTTTCGCCCGCCGGTGGACATAGATGTCGCTTAACCCCAACCAGCCAACAGTGAGTTGCTCCAACGCTTACAACATGTTTAGCTGCTGCCTCATAGCAAGAAGAAGAAGATAGTACATATACTGGATACCCTGGAAATATAAACCCATCTAAGGAAAAATAGTTTGTCTTAGGCTTCCTTTGGCTAAAAAGATATGTGCTGTGCTCTTTTATTTATTTTTGTTTTGAATTTTATTCCATGGTGTTTTTGGAAATATACAATAATTATGGTGCCAGTACAATGTATCACTCTTCTATTTTCAAGGTATAACACAAACTTCACACCATGAAAAAATCAATCCTATTTGTGTGTTTTGTTTTGGTTGTTTTGTGTTTACTCACAATATTAGTCCGTACAGTTTCCCTTTTTCCTTTGTTGGTCCACGCCCTTTACTGCCCTACGATTTTCGGCAGCCTAATATTAAAACTCGTAATATTCTACCTTAATGGAACTATGAAATTCAGTGGTACTCCAACCACGGACCTCTACACATGGATCTACGCGGGCTGCGCACCGTTTTAATAGTCGCGGATTGAAACCATCGGAAGTTGCATTTTGCCTGCGCAATATGGCTTCCCTTTATTGGCAAAGTTACGGAGTTTGTATAGCAATAGAGCATCTGTGTGGAATATGTGCACCAGCAGGTGTATGCATTTTTCCCGCCATATTGTGAAGGGGAAACAGCAACTTCCTGTTGCTTCATTCGGCGACTCAGACCCGTCTTTTCCATGTGTAAAAGTCAGTGACTCCAATCAATCTGATATTGTAATCCAGCATTTTGCTCGCACTGGTCGCCATTGACGATAAAAGTGCCGGGGCAGGAACGAAAAGGTGTTGTCCGTGACAGTGTCACGTCACTAATCCCCGATCAAAAAATCCTGTGAGCAAACATTCTTCGCACGCCTATGCAGTGCCCCGTGTTCGTAAACACAATGCCGCCGCTCTATCAATCATTCTGACCATAATGGCAGAACAAAAATCAATCAAAAATATACAACAGAACATTTGTATCGCTATTGTGTCCCTCAACTCCGCAAAACATTTATAAAAGTGTTGTATCAACTTCAACAACTTGTCGGCGTGCTAGTCTCATCACAGCCATTCTACGTATGTACAGCAAATAATACAAGAAATACGACGAACTCCTCTGTGGAAGACGGATTGGGGTTACGGGTCTTTTGAGGTACCTGCTCGTTTCCTGATTATTTGACGCACTTCTTGTTAGAAAAGTATGAGTACTACTGAGTAAAACAAACAAACAAACAACCAAAAAAAAACATCGCCTCCGCGTAGAGGTACGCGCTAAATCTAATTTTAAAAGCTATTATTTTTTAGGGGGGCTAGGGTTTAGTGTTAATTCAAGGACGAAACCAAAATAGAAATTTCCGAGAATTTAGTGACCATTACATTTTCATCCACTGCCCTCTAAGCTTTGATTTTCTCAGAAGCATTTGATTTTCGCAGAAGTATTTTAAGGTTAATCCTGAATCTGTTACCCCAACCCCTAAAAATTGACAAACTATACAGGTGCACTTACCTTAGATCTAAAACAGGCCAGTATGCAGTTGGACAAGAAATTGAGAATTTACAACAACATTTTTCATATGTTCCAAGCCCGGGTTCCAGGCATGGTATTAAATGAATCTTTCCGAGCCAGGCCCTCCAAATTTTGAGGCCATGGGTCCCTGACTATAATGGTTTAATTTCGTTTTCTTCGGTAGCAACTCCAGTTAACCCATCCTAGGTAAATAACCTAGTAAAGTATGACAATGGGCATCATATACGCAGCCAGAACACAGAATCGCATGACAACAACTCCTACATGTACAAAACCTGCCAACTCTGTCTATACCCTGAGACTTTACTTTAAGCTATTTTCGCCAGTATATTAAATAAACAATTAAAACTGATTAATTATTTACTCCCCTGACATGCTACACCAAAAACAACATATCAGACGGTGTTGGACTTTACACGCGAATGAAGCATCGAACGCAAGAAGAGGGTTTTTCGAGGATGTCAATGACCTAAAGTATGCGGTATAATTTTAATTTATTATTGTTTCTATCACGAGCATGGTAAACAATCAGTAAAGGGGGTACTGTTGTAACGAAGTAGATTCAATTTCAGAGTGACCATCTGAGGTTCACGGGTAATTCAATTCATATTTTTTTCAATAACGGGTAGATTAACATAAGAGAAGTGCTATGGTTGCTAAAGTAAGAGGTAAGCTACCATTTCAAATGGACCATCTGCGGCACTAGAGTAACTAATCCGTTATTTTTTTAACCTTGGTAGTAACGTAAGATAAACTTAACGCTTGATAAAGATACAGTATTGAATTTCATAGTTTCCTTCTAAGGCCCAGTGTTGATTAAATTTTAGTCTCTAGTGCCAGTGATGTCAACACCGTAACGTAACAGATGTGTTTCAGTTAATAGACCGTATTCAATAGCCAGCCATGTTGGTGGACAAGATAGACGCATTCCAGTACTACAATACATTCACCTGCCAATGATCCCTGTCCCGTCGCTAAACATGGATCGATTGACAGCTTAATGTATTGTAGTCTTGGAATGTATGCATTTTGTCCACCAACATGTCTGGTGGCTGACGTCATATTGAATACGGTCTATAGAAGGACAAGTTATAATGAAACACTTACAATGCAGAGTTTGAAGGTATTTTGGTGGATTAACGGTACCGTGTATAGTAAGAGTGTTATCAGCACGTGTGGTCCAGTGGGAAAAACGCAGGACTCATGATCAGTAGGTTGTGAGTTCGATCCTCGCCGTGGCCAACGTGTTGTGTCCCTGGGCAAGACACTTTATTTCGCTTGCCTCACTTTACCCAGTTGTAAATGGGGAGCTGTTAGGGGTAATCATACTGTGCGCCGTTGTAATTGGCTGCCGAATTTTCAATATGTGAAAAATGTGATTAATCTTAGTGACAGCGGAATAAATGTAAAAGCGCTTTGAGACTTAATTGTATAAAGCGCTATATAAATGCTTGCATTTATTTATTTTTTTTTTATCACGAACAAATAATGGCAGCATTTGACACGATACTAGATAATGCCGTGGTCAAAGACCCCGAAACCAGCCGGGCCGGTCAAGCGTATCATTAAGTTAGGCGCCCTAGCGTCACACCCAACTCGAGCTTTGAAACCTAACTCTAGCTTCGAACTTAGCCTTAGTTTCTAAGCTTAATCCTGGCTTTAAAACTCATCTGTTTAAAAAAAAGTACAGGTCAGTATGCAGTTGGACAAGAAATTGAGATTTTACAACAACATTTTTCATATGTCCCAAGCATGGTAATGAAGTGAAATCTTTCCGAACCAGGCCCTCCAAATTTTGAGGCCATGGGTCCCTGACTATAATGATTTAATTTCGTTTTCTTCGGTAGCAACGCCAAGTTAACCCATCCTAGGTAAATAACCTCCAGCTGAAGGATACGTTTAAAAAGGGGGCATCATATACACAGACAGAACACAACATCACATGACAATAACTTGTCATGTACAAAACCTGCCAACTCTGTCTATACCCTGAGACGTTACTTTAAGCCAGTATATTAAATAAACAATTAAAACTGATTAATTATTTACTCCCCTGACATGCTACACCAAAAACAACATATCAGACGGTGTTGGACTTAACACGCGCATGACGCATCGAACGCAAGAAGAGGGTTTTTCGAGGATGTCAATGACCTAAAGTATGCGGTATAATTTTAATTTATTATTGTTTCTCTCACGAGCATGGTAAACAATCAGTAAAGGGGGTACTGCAGTAACGAAGTAGCATTCAATTTCAGAGTGACCATCTGAGGTCCACGGGTAATTCAATTCATATTTTTTTTTCAATAACGGGTAGATTAACATAAGAGAAGTGCTATGGTTGCTAAAGTAAGAGGTAAGCTACCATTTCAAATGGACCATCTGCGGCACTAGAGTAACTAATCCGTTATTTTTTTAACCTTGGTAGTAACGTAAGATGAACTTAACGCTTGATAAAGATACAATATTGAATTTCATAGTTTCCTTCTAAGGCCCAGTGATGATTAAATTTTAGCCTCTACTGTCAGTGATGTTAACACCGTAACGTAACAGATGTGTTTCAGTTAATAGAAAGACAGGTTATAATGAAATACTTACAATGTGGAGTTTGAAGGTATTTTAATGGATTAACCGTGCCGTGTACAGCAAGAGCGTTATCACGAACAAATAGTGGCAGCATTTGCAGTGGTCTAACCCGAGCTTTGAAAGCTAACCCTAGCTTTTTTAAACTCGTCTATTTAACAAAAAAGCACAGGAGTTCCCATGCTATATACGTTAACTTTAGAAAACAATCCCTAACATCTTCAGAAGTCTACTATATTGTAAACGCTGCTATAAGATATTCTTCGAAGTGAATGCAAGGCAAAATTAGTAGCCAAATGAATCCTCGAAATGTGGTTCTTACGTGACCCCAATTTACTTGTCTTAGTTTAGTGTCAAACTCCCATGGAAAAGTGGTCATCTGAGTTGGGTCCCTAGGACCCCCCCCCTTGAGCACTAACGGAAGTTAGTGAAAAGTTTTATTTGTTAAAAACAAATAAAACCTTTCCTAATCTCATCATCGAGAAAATTTGAGTGCGTGTGTCAACGACAATTGTCATGTATTGAATGAAAAAAGTGGCAATCTGTCATTTTTTGTGGCAATTCAATTACCTTTGTCTAAAATCTAGGGTATAGTGCCATTTTAGAACCGCTACCGTGGTTAACATGGTTATTCTTTGTTTACAATGATTGAACAAACTTTTAATTAAATTGTATAAGTGAAATTAATCGGTGTATATAATTTATTACATGTGTAATTATAAATTGTAAATCATTTCATACAGGCATTATTTATATAGAATAGACCAACGACCTCTTAAAGAGACATTGGCACATTCGAAAAATAGTGCGCCCTCAAGATTTTTCAAAATCGATATTTTTGCATGGTTGTAAAGCTTTTATATACAAAAGCCCTCACCCGAAATGATTAAGACCAAATCAGCTTCCTTATGGTTAAACAGAACGATTTTATAATTTAACGTCGCCGGCGACGTTAAATTAAGCAGACGACGAAAATGTTTTTTAACACAAGAACACGCACTCCGTATGCATGTTTCTCACGCTATGCACACTGTTTGACCGGTCTATAACCTTTGTGGTTTTAATATCAGTGAGTACGAGTCAAAAATATTCATGTAATATACACATTTGTTGATTAAAGTTATGGAAAACTTAAAAGTTGGCCTACAAATTACCTGGATGTCTTTATCCTCATACCAATATCCCTATCTGTTTTGGGGTTTGTTATTTTTATGTGTAAAATATATCTCTGTTCTTCCAATGGCCTAGACTATCATTTGAGAGCAAATTGAAGAAATTTCATATCTTGTGAAAATGTGCCAGTGCCGCTTTAAAATTAATCAATATTTTGTCAAAGAGAACATGTTTGACCAATTAGGTAACATTTTGCAAAAAAAAAATATGTCAAAATTCACAATATTGAGAATTTTTGACGCAGAATTGTGCATACTTTACCAACCAATTTGCCAACCACTGACAAACTGTTTCTTAATTAGGTTCTAGTGTAATCAACTCGTTAATGAATTAATGGGGTAAAATCATAGGGTAGTAGAATGGCCAGACGGTTAAAGGAAATATCGCATCATATTGTATTGTAATTAGCGACTATACCAATGACCTTAACATGTTTTATTTATTTACTTATTTATTTATTCATTTATGTTGCAAGTTCACGAATTGCTAATTAAACCGCAGGTGTGGCACAAGAGTAGCGGTTGTTAATATTTAAAATTATCACCAGATTTTTTCAATCGCTTTATTCAAAGGTCATCGTTAAATTTAATCACATCATTAAACAACGCCGGAAGTAGATGGTATTTAAATTAGAGTGACCGTTATAGTGTCGTTTCATGTTTTTCATATCATACCATCAATCTATTGTCCTGTGCCTGCTTGAACCAGAGGGTGTATTAAGTCCATCCCACAATGCACCGGTTTGTGAGAAATTTCACTTCAATAAAGTCATGTGATCCTACAGATATCCTATTCTTAACACATAAAAGCCCAGAATTTACACTAGTTTTAGGCCACAAAGTGCTAGTACGTAGGGGAGTTTTTGCATGATCGTGAAATGGCTTGTGGTTCTTAAACTTCTTGAACACTTTGTTTATCTCTAAGTACTTACATGTGTTTAGTACAGTACCGTATAGTTACATTGCAATGTATTGTGGGAATGATTCAAAACACTACTCTGTGCTTGAAGCAATCTGTATCGATTTCTGGGTTGATGGCACCATACTACTGAAAAAAAAGTTTTCCAAACCACTTACCAATTAAAAGACAATTAAAAAGCATTTGATACCCAATTTCATCCAACTTCATTATTGCATTTGAATGCAGTAAGTTTCATTTTCTTGATCTCCTATTGTAGGTAGCAGTACTTGCTTGTCAGTTTCTTTGTTATTTCATAGACAGGCGCAAATGAGCAATTATTCTCACTATTGTATAGCCAAATTAGCCAGTGTCGTGGTTAATAATCGGATATCGCAATATTACGATATGGTATTTTCAATTTAGAACCGCCCCGACTGTCAGGTTATATCCGGTGGATACAAAAATTAAAATTAATGCATATGTCAACCTAGGCCTTCCAAAACGAAGAGGCTTCGGTGGCGATGAGTTTCTAAAAATGTGTGATCGTTAAGTGATGGAAATCATTAATCAAAATATAAAAAAAGCCGAAAAAAAGGCTGTGTTCTTTTTGTGCAACATAATTACCATTGACCTCGACAGATGGCGTTTTTTAAAAAAAAAAAAAAAAAAAATATGGTTAGACACATACCATGGTGTGCTTTTCAACATGATTGGATCAATTTATAAGTTTGACCCCTGTACAAACTTTGTTTTGGCCCCCTCTCCTTAAGGCACCACTTGCGGCACTTAAGAATCGTGTTTCAGGGGTTCCTGTCAGTCTGTCAACATATTTAATCACTCAAACCTTTTGTACTTGAGATGTGTTACAAATGTGTGCTAGCTCCTGGGTTAAATTAGCCAGTGTCGTGGTTAATAATCGGATATCGCAATATTACGATATGGTATTTTCAATTTAGAACCGCCCCGACTGTCAGGTTATATCCGGTGGATACAAACATTAAAATTAATGCATATGTCAACCTAGGCCTTCCAAAACGAAGAGGCTTCGGTGGCGATGAGTTTCTAAAAATGTGTGATCGTTAAGTGATGGAAATCATTAATCAAAATATAAAAAAAGCCGAAAAAAAGGCTGTGTTCTTTTTGTGCAACATAATTACCATTGACCTCGACAGATGGCGTTTTTTTCTGAGGCGAATGCCAAAAGCGCGCCCAAAATTGGGAGGTTTTAACCGCCTGAGTTGAAGTTACGTAGGCGTACCCCAAAATAAGGAAATACTTCGACTCTTTATTATTGTCCAAGTGGTTGAATTCTAAGATACCAATTTATTCCAAGCACGATGTCTTAAAGTTCTAACTAACAATTTTTGTTTCTTTATAGTTGCATCTAACTACCATATTTAATTACTGGGTTAAAATTTATAAACTAGTGTCAGGACCTACAATTATTATAAACTAAAAGAAAACTTCGCGAATTAATATAACAACAACCGATCAAATATCTCATGTAAAAGTAAAATTTAGCATAACTTATCACATCACATCTAAAACACTAACCCATGGGAAATGCTAGTTGCTGTTAATCATTTAGTAATGGTGTTATGTATTCATAGGAGTTGTTACATTTACGGCGAAACATTGAAATGGTTTGAGGCTATTTATCCGCATTATTCATGGCGTGTTAAGTTAACTACACAAGGTGCATGTAATTAAGTAAATTTACGTTGGTTGGAATTTTCGTCTTTAAAATAGAATTTTAATGAAATATGATGCATTGTTACAACTACAAAAACGTTTACATTGGTATATATACTTTGTTAAATTAATTTGATTTTAATTTAATAGTAGATAATTATAATGACAGAATGGTCAGGTTGACACGTCCTAGTTAAGCATGGAATGTCATAATATTCTCATAATATCTGGTATAGCGACCAGGTGTCGTCGCAATCTCGAGGGAGCCCACCGCGGTCTTTGTGATTGATAGCCCAGCGTTACAAGACCGAATCGGTAACAAAGTAGCGCGCCAAATATTACAGTTTGCTTTAGACATGCCGGGGCCAATAGCATTTCCCTCGCTCTATCGCTTTCTTCCAGGAGGGTTTCAAACTGGTGTGTGAAATACTTCACGATGTGGGGCAATTGCCTATCGATTTTCCTTTTTGGGAATTGGAGTCTCCTCTTAGCAAAAAATTTTGTCACACCTCACCTCGTCGGAGGTTTCCATAAAACAAATTACTATTGCCGCTCATAGACATAGTACTTTAATTGCTCCATCTTTCAAAACTAGCTTTTCTAATCAGGGTGAGTCATATGACCATTATTATTTTTTTAATTTATAAAAATATTCCAGGTTTATTTTCAACCTAAATTAAATTAAGTGAAATTGAAAAAGTAATCGCAACTATGTGTGCACTGCGCATATGCTCAGGGCTGACGTCACTCATCAAAAATGTTTCGTCATTCCCATATTTGGTATGGAGCTAATAGCCACATGCAAATGTTTACATACGATTTATTAGAAACGCACTTAAATGCTCACATTAGCTCGACGATTTATGGCATTGTGACATCTTAATCCGCACTCCATCTGACATGCGATTGGCGCAAATTTTGAAAGTACACACACTGCCAGTGTGTTGTTTTGGATAGTATATCATTGGTATTGATCAGAAAATAGTGTGTCTATGGCAGGTGGAAGGTGGATTAAGACTGTGATGCCGTAGTGCCGGTGTAAAGAAACTGAGTGTCCCCCATGAGAGAGTGTCCTAGCTACCATAGCAACATGTACGGAATAAACCGTGAACTTGTAGACGAGGCCATTTGGGTACAGTGCTGAAAAAAATGATGCATACAGCACTCAATGGAGAACACAATAGACAGATGCGTGGTAGGACACTCAGTCACACGGACACTGTAGTATATGACACCGGGCTGGCACTAATTTTTTTCCTTGTTTTGCCTAGAAATTGTACAAAACCAACAGTTCAGAATTTTTTTCAAATATTAGAAAATAATTGAACGAAATGTGTATTTTATTGTGTCAAAATATTGTTTATTGCCCCAGAACTCCTTTAAATTTAATTTTACATGTGCAATCACCGCTAGATATCTAGTTTTGAACATTTACGTAAATCTATTCATTGTTAAAGGCTATTTAACAATTTCTGCTCTATTTACTACCGTTTCAATATAATAGTGGTGTGCAGCCTAGTTGTAAAGTGTCCATATCATGTAAAGGTTAAAGGTCAACAAAATGACGCAAATGACTCCAGAAATTGGCTGCAGCTTACTTTACCAATATTTACTAAATCTTTCCTATGATCATTCCAGAATTTAATTTCTAACGTTAATCACATTTATTCCTTAAAATCAAAGGTCAAACATTATAAGTGACCTTTCTAATGTAAATGACGCAGCCCAGATTTAACTAAAAACAGCACAGGTGTAGAAGTAACCATTGTCCGGCGTACTCATAGTCCGGGAACAATGGTGAACGGGCAATCGATTCAGTTGACTCTTTACGCAACATTAGTTTCACGTTTTATTCCGTTATCGTCTATGGAGCCCCGGACTATGGCTCCCACCGGACTATATCTGCTTTCACACCGGTACATGTACAACAGCACCTTCACATTGTTTTCAAAATGAAAATGTTAGGAATCGTGTGACTTGTAAAATCTGCCTTACATTAAAATTTTAAAGGGTGGCTAATACCTTAAATAAATTTATGGATATATGAAAATGGGTGTTAATTTGCAAATTTTGGTGTATGAATATGAGAACACCTATAAAATATGGAGATTATCTCTCTGGACAAGAATACATTTAAAAAAAACTGGAGAGGGGCAATCCCCTGTACATGCCTCTTGAACATTTTTGTCTAGGCTTTCTGAATTCAGCAACCTTCCACAATGGTATACTGTACATGGGTTATGTTTGTAACGGTGTGAAGTTGTATCAAATGTCCTTTAATATGAAAAAATAATAAAAATGAATGAAAGAATGAATGATTGAATGAATGAATGAATGACTGACGGACGGACTGACTGACTAACTGACTGACTGACTCATTGAATGAATGAATGAATGAATGCAAACAGTTATGGGTAACAACCAACACTAGGCATAATTCAGAAAAAAGACATAACATAGTAGATAACGTAGCTATTATGACCTTGTTAGAAGCGGCTAGTGGAGTCCCAGCAAAAGCCTTGTGAAAACTTGGACTTTGTATCACTACAGTAATCAAGTAATCACTGATCAAACCGCGCACTAAGTTGGTGTTGGAGATTCTAGATGCCCAAGAGGGTTCAAAGTTCCACCCCAGCTCAAATTTATTCCCCTCTCTCGTGTTCAATGTTCGTGTTCGTGTTGACGGCGAAAGGTGGTTTGAGATGGAAAATACCCTAAAGAAGGGACAAAAGCTACTCTAGTTTCCTTGTGCATGCAAACATCCGCCACAGTGTCAAAGAGCAGCCACTTGACTGCATCACACAGTTGTTAAACCAAGTGACCAAGTGACCCCCTGAAGTGACCAAGGGGTTTTCACTCCGTTGGGGCACACAAGGGGGGGGGGGGGCCTATGTTTTGGAAACCATTTTCCCGAGGAATTTTTGTACGAAATTATACCACATGTGAAGGGTAATAAGACAACCCCAAAATCAGCCTAAAAATGTCAAATTTGTTATTTGGGCTGCAAGTTAGGGGTAAAACACGATAAACAATGAGTCAAAAGGACGAAAATTCCAAATGAGCCTTTCGCTTACATCAAACTTTTAAAAAAAAAAAAACTTATTTATGTTGATATCTACTTTAGAAGACCCAAATTACATATATTTACACAAAACTGCAGTTTTTTTAGGAATCTGTACTTTTTAACGGGTTGTTGCAAAATACACGTCCTTTCCCCTAGGCATTTGTACAGTAACGGTTTGCAACGTCCAAAAATGAACTGTTTGTTTTCCCGCCACATAACGGGATTAATTCTTGGTCATGTTACTATTAAGGTTTACTTATATGTATGTGTGAAATATATCACCAAAAAATTGCTGTGGTTCTTTGATTTTGTTTAATCTTTCACGACTTCCGTTTAGGCACACGGGAGGGGGGGGGGTCCTGGGACCTTCACTACATAACTCATTAACGGCTGGCCAATTTTTAATTGTTTTTTGGTATGAAAAAAGCGCATTTAGACGTCAGACAATTACAAAAAAAATTCGGCGCAAAAATCCCACGCGTAAAGCGGCCAGCGCGAAATAACTTTGGAGGGTCCCTAGGACCCCCGGTCAATTAAGTTTTAACCAAGACTTTCATTACAAAGCATGGAATAAATGCTAGGAATTTGATTTACACATTGAACCCAAACAAAAAAAAGTCAATGAGTCTGAAGGACGACCGTTTTAACCGATGAACTCTGACTTGTGTAATAACCCTCTACCATTTGGATAACATAAGCTCGTTCTTTCACAGCCCAAACCCCTCGAAAATGAAAAAAAAAATAATGAGACAAAATTGAAAATTACTTGGAAGTTAAGGTTTAAAGGTATAAAAAATCACCTTTTTTAGGCAGTATTTAATGTACATTGTTGTTTTTAATACAAATCCACATTATCCACTCATAGAATCACTTGATAAATTCTGGCAGTATATTTTTGTGTCCACGGTGTCTCACAGATATATATTTATATATATATATATATATATATATATATATATATATAAAAAAAAAAAAAAAAAAAAATATATACATCGTCACTGGGCGGGAAAAACCTCATATGTGTATTTGACCTTTAAAAGCAAAACCTCACATGTAGTAAAAACGGTTACATGACATAACCTCATATGTAACATTTTCGCAAGACACCAAAAACTGAATAATTTGCTGTAATGCCATGCACTAGAAAGGTTTTCCTTTCTTATATTTAGATAATTATTTACTCCCGATTCTGAAATAAAGTGCCATATGATTTACTATTATATTTGGCATGAAATTCAAGCTAGAACAAATTCAAGCTAGAATATATATACATATACATACAGACGAATGCTGAATTTTTTGTAGATGCAATTGAATCTGCATGAAAATTTAGCCTCACGTTCACTACTTAAAGGCTGACTCTTAGATTTCCCGAGGATGACGTCCTCAAATTTCTAACAAATCATAATGATTGTCCACATACTAATCACTGTGTGAAAGAAGCTAGATCTATTTAGACTCATGGAAGACAGCAGAGGGTGCAACTTATGCTAACAAAATGAAATTTTAATTATATTTATCTTTATATTCTTGTACAGAAAGGTCCTCTCCATATTTTCAGGGTATCCTCACAAAATTTTGAATTATCACACCCCTAATGTAAAAACTTTAAGCCGAATCACAAACAAAGAAATGAACTTATAGCCCAGCTGTTACCTATAAACTTGCAGAAACTAAAGATAATGATGAGCCCACTTCAGTCACTGTCAACGGCTGCCACACAGAGGTAGTAAATGAATATCATATATTTGGGACAGCGGTTTATCTTAAAGGAAAAGTGACAAGAACAAGAGATATAATAATAATAATAAAACGATGCTTAATATAGCGCATATATCCAAACCAAGATATGGAAAGGGATCAGAATGGCAAACCAAGTAACATCGTGAGAGGAGACATTCCTACATGTCTGAAGAGAAAAGTCATTAAACAATGCATAATTCCGGTCATATGGAGCAAAGACATGGTCTCTTTCTGTGAAATTGGATAAGAAACTGAAAGCAATACAACACAACATGGAACGCCGACAAAAATGGGTCAGAGACACACCAAAACATCAAGACATCTTGAAAACTGCTAAGGAATGAAAATTTAAGTGGACATACTGGAGAACAGGATGGTGGACTGATGACGATGATGATGACGATGACGACGACGACGACGTTGATGATAGCACTGAAATTATGAATTCGATGTCCGTTTTTGAAAGAACCTGATTAATAAACATTTGAAAGTAGTTTAATAATCTTCCATTTCATAATTAAATTGGTACTTGATATTTTCTCATAAAATATTTTTCGCTGCGTCTGGGTTCCATTTTTTTTATTCACCCGGTATAACTTTTAGCGTAATTTTCAAAGATATTACAAGCTTCATTGCTAGGTTTATCATGTTGTTTTGAGCATGCCGTGATGCTTGGGTAGCTTTAATTACTTAAGACTGAATCCCAAGTGTCCGTTGTATTCTGCAGATAAACCACGTGAATTAGAATTTGCCAGCTAAATTATGTCGTCCTTTATGCTCGCTTGGGCTATAATGGTACGTGGGAATTTCCCAAAGCAACTTATATACATTGGTGTACCTAACTGTGTATGTACAATGTTGACATAGAAAAGTCTATAAAACTTGGTAACCCTTAAGATAACTTTATGTATTATTATCCATGTATGAATACTGTAGAAATTATAATGGGCATAATAATATTCTTTTGTCAAATCTAGCTCTTACACACTTGAGACCACAGCGCGTGGATGAAACGTTCGGTGTAATCATTTTGTTTCTAACATTCATAAAAGTAACAATAAAAGTTGCAAAAGCGCCGAACACATTTAAAATATCTTTGTATATTTTTAAATACACACTTGCACAAACATAGATATAATTTAGGTTTCCAATATTCACAAGCCCCGTTTCGAGTGTATCTTTCAACAGTTCATCTTTATTTAATGTGTTGGGTGATTAATAATTTAAAAGTACAATTTTAGTGCCTACAGGTTTTAAACCGCAATTGCACTGTATGTATTTGCATTTGCATTGCCTCATTACCTACTGGAACCTCGGATGACATCCTAAGCCAAAGCAGTATGCTAATCACTCCCACGGCGTGACTGTTATTTTTAAATATTCAGTCACACTGTTTATTTATTTCTTCAGCGGTATTACATTACTAAGCCCGAGATAACTCGATGTAATTATCTTCAAACTCCGCATTTTGGTGAAGCTGAAAAGCGATGTGTAAGTTTGGGTCAACTAGGTTTTCCAGCGCCGCCTTCGCTACTGTTCTGAATACGTTTATGCGGATACGTCTCTCTTTCTAAAACTTACGTGACGGGAGTAACTCCCTCAGGAACCCCCTGCCACTAGTATAACGGGAGACAACCCGAGACTTATTAAGTGCGTAAGGCCTCTCTCATTAATTTTGCATGGGTAATAGTTCGTTACTGTTCAGAGTTAATAGTATAGGTGGTTCCTTGCTTATTTAATCACTGACTTAACGCTTCCCGTCTTCCTAACCTAAGGTATCGAAAAGGAATTACTGCCATTATTGCATATTGTAGTTCGGTCGCGCTGATTGAATTTGCCTTCGGTTTTGTTTTAAATTTGGTACAAATTGTATAGGCCGCTTCGTCGTATTTAATATTAAGCGATGCATCTTAGGGATTATTCTTGAAAGAATTAAAGAATGTACAGAGCACTTTAAGTTGTGTTATGTTGATATGTATTACAAAAAGAGCGTTATTGAAGCCTTGGAAACACGTACATGAGTTTTTTCACATTTACTTTGTCGCATTGAACGGGAACATTAATACGATATTCATTAGAGGTAAAATAAAGAATACTGAGCGTTCTACCGGTACCCGGGCGTTCTACGGACTTGTTCCGACATCTTACCTAATTTCTTCTGGGATGTTCCCCTAGTTTTACTATTTACTTATGAACACACAATTTATTTACATTGAATCTCTGTTGCTTATTTTATATCTGGAATGCGATGGCTCCACTCGATTCAAGTTATACTCTTTGAGTAAATTGTCTAGGGAAATTTCGATCTAGCAACAGTGAGAAAAGAATGTCAAAACAAAATCCACTATTAATATTAATTCCACTGATTTACGGGAGAAAAAGATCATCGTCATTTCGTTGCTGAACTTTTTCTTCTAGCGCGTTGGGATACACTGAGGGGGAGAGCTCTCGACTTGTGGTAATTGCGTTTTTTTGGAAAATTATCAACTTCATGCTTGATCAGACTTCTTAACCAGTTCAGTAACGATTTTCCCGCCTTTTTTTTAATTCGGTAGTAACGCTGATTGGAATCTCTGTAATGTTTTACATTGAAGTGTTTTATAATCCTACTGGTAACTGAGGGTTGGGAATAATCCTAATATGAAGCTCGCTATTGTTTAATGTATTATTGTTCTCGTGTGCCCTCGGCTTGATAATCATAATTTTTTTGGGTTCAAAGTCATTTTTTACCCATGTCAATTTTGATCTACTGTCTTTATATACATATTACTTACTATACATTCCTCATGAGATATTTGTAAAGGTTCGAACTTTCAGAAACCTGTACACCTCTTTTGTCCTGCAAACTATTCCTACTAAATTGATGATAAAAATCTAAAAGCGGCATTATTTATTTTCCTTTTGATGTATTTCCGGTACAAACAGTTTAGCTAGAGAAATTAAATTTAGTTTTCCAAAAAAATATACCGTTGTTGTAAAAGTCAACCGAGTACATCTGAACGGTGTATTGTGTGAGAACGGGGGCAAAGGCCCTAATCAAAAAAAACCGTCGGAATTTTTTGTTTAACTTTTGAAAATCTGGCCTCAAACCGAATTACCCACTCTGACAGGTCACCCTGTTACCCCCACCCCGCCGCACCCCAACAATACCCATTTCTTAAAATTGAAACCCATGGAATTAAATCTATTATCATAGTATATACTTTTCCTTTGCTATTATATTGACAATAAAAAGCAACGTGGTTTCGCACAAAGTTAAGTTTTCAGAAAAATTAACATATAATGTCTAAATTTGGCCAACCTAAGGAGACAAGGCGGCCGCTATAATCATTACAGTTATTTCCCAATCACTTGTGATTTGAGTAAATGTGTTCTACCACTTCTTCATCGTGTACGCAAGTGGTTTTTTATCCCCAATAAATTTGTATCGGGAAAAATAAGAAGTATGGGAAACGTTAGCGGCATGGTACTTGAAAAAAAGTAAGCTTAGAGCATTCTCCATAAAATGAGACCATGTTATGACTTTAGACAGGAAGATGTTGCATACTAAACGGCCCCTTTCTTTATGGAAATCCGTAAGTGATGTCCCAGATACCTTTTTGTTCTTCATAAGTTTTACATACACACTACATGAGACAGTCCTATCATTACGTTCATTACGTTACCACTCCCCTTGACATTTCCGCTCGTTTCCGAGGGTTGACAAACCAAAGGACGTAAACTCAAAACTGAAAGAAATATTAAAGAATTTCTTTAATTCTGCTTGTTCAAATTAAAACATTGTTTCTTTGTTTATATAATGTTTTTGCTTTACAATGCCATATATAAGCTTTATGATATGTTTTTACATTTTGAGTAATGAATAGAATTTGCTTAGTAGAAAATATTAACATTAAAACATGCATGTCTCAAAAGCATTATGACAGCAGAATTAAAGAATTTCTTTAATATTTCTTTTCAGTTTGAGTTACGTCCTTCTGTTTGGTCCAACCCTCGAAATTTGACCTCAACACATATGTGGTTTCGATTTCAGGATGGTTGAAGGACAACAATGGCCCTGGTGGGATAATCATGTTAGACTGCAAAGGATGTGATGGTACCCCAGGCATTGTTTTTGGGGCATAAGGAGGGTTAACGTACTGCATTAGCAAATACTCTTTCTATAGTCAGATTTTGACTGAAAAAAAAACATGCTCAATGTCACCAGAGTTTCTTACAAATATGACTATTCTGGGCGATTTTACCAGATTTTCCAGTTAGTGACTAGAAAAAGCAGTGAAATCATATTTGACCGAGGTATCCAAATACTTATAGCGCTGTAATGCAAGGTAGCTAGACCTCTGGAAGAGAACACAATAGCCTCATCATAAGCATGGCCTATTGACCTTGCTATTTAAAATTGTTGGTTTTATTTCAGTTATGATTCGAACCATAATGTCCACTCATATATATGTTACTAACTATTGAATGCACATTGTCGAACTTTGCGAATCATCTGTCCTCGTGAAAACTATAAGAGGGCTTCCCTTCTTCATCCGGCAATGTCCTTTAAAAATCCACAGAACCGTCTAAATGTCAGGTTGAATCAAAATACTGACAGAATGGTCGATCAATCTATTCCCTTGAAAGACGTGCCCACTTGTCCACTCCTTAGTTATATTTTATATAATATTGAATGGCTTTTGAGTATGATACAAGATATAATTGCACGACCTAGAAAACCTTTATTGTCGAGTCTAAGACGATTACAATATTTTTCTAGCCGGCATGCGAACCTATTCTTGTATATCTAAAAAAGTCATCTCATATTATTATTATTAATTTAAATTACGCTGACTTACCAACCAAAACTTGCGTTGACAGTGTTGATGCATAGTCCACTTGGCGAACCTCGATTATTTTTCATTAATGGCGTTCTCGCGAAATGCCCGGATGCGATACATATACCCAGAATATTGTATTATCATCGGGACTTTTACCAAACTGTTAACAATACAAAGATTCTTTGCACCACTCGGAAGCCTGATATAGATAAATAATCTGCGATATTGTTATTCCATCAATATGGACTTAATGCAGGGTAGATTGCTTCAATATTGTTTTTATTATTCTGTTCCTCTTTGTAAATGTGTATTAAAATGATATGTGTTAAGTTCTTAATATCTTATTTATCTGTCAATGGTCATCTTTATTGTGTTGCATGCATAATAGTTTAAAAGTGCATTGTTTATTTGGCCTGCAGGTTAAACAGCATTGCACATAATGTATTTGAATTCTTGCATTGCAGTCATGTACCTATGGAACCTCGGATGACATACCTAAGCACACTCAGGTATAGCCTATGCACTCACCACTGCGTCGTACTGTTTTTTTTAAAATTCACACTCAGTGGTATCCGACATTACTAATCCACGGAGATTATACCCTTCAATCCTTTTTTCATCTTTGTAAATTTTGTATCTGAAATGATATTGTACGTTCTTATACATTGTAACTATTAGAATATTTCTCTAAGTTACACTGGGCGTTCTTATGATCATGTAAGTGGTCTTAGTAGATTTACGGAATGAATTGTGTGCTTTAACCAGGTCCTTACCTAATGATAGGTCATTATGAATTAACACTTAATGCCCGGGGGGAGGGGTCCATAGTCCCCCAACATTTGATTATTTGCGATTTCCTTTTACGCGATCAAATTTTCAAGGAGTTTTTTTCAAATTTTTTAGGTTTTTTCTTTTTTTAAAAAATTCTTTACAAACAAATTCTAAATCCGCCCACGGCTTGCATTAGAATACTTAGGCGCTTGGGTTCCTAGGAACCCACCCCCACCCTTGGGCACTAACGGAAGTGAAAAAATCAAAATTAGTTTTAATCAAATTAAAATTTTAATTAATTCATATCTTGGGATTTATCTGCTTAGGTATTTACCTTAGAAAGCCATAAATAATAATACTTAACCAAATAACACTTTGAGATACTGGTTGCATAATTTTAATGTTGTCATGACGGTGCTCCTTGAAAGGATTAGCAGCGATATTGCAAGAGCAATCGCCAAAACATGTGGGAAAGTTGCATTTGGTTTAACTTATCAAACGAGGGATATCGTGTACACTTCCATATAACTGCTTTGATTGTAGAAACAAACCACCAAAATAGTGAAAAAAATGAAAGTATTTTGATGAAATTTGTCATACCGTCTCCCGCACAATAGGACTACAATGATGACGTCTCAAAAAATCTAAATAAACACTGAGTGTCGGTACTACACTAACAAAGAATTAACAAAGATCAATAAGTTTGGCTGAGGGCAAACTGTATTGATTCATGTGCATATATCACTCTTAAAATCTGGGATATTCACCGAGAAAGGCTATTTTCATCTCAAGTCGGAATTTTGATACGACACGTGATGAAATTAAGAATCAGATAAAAAGTACTACTTGTCGTTATACACAGATTTCAAGTCCAACCACTGCCGGTTATGTTTGGCCAATGATCGCATGCAGTAACAAAAAGACAAAAATTGAATTTGATGATTTTTTTTCGATGATTCGGTTTTAAGCATTATCGCTGCTAATTCCCTTTAACTGTGTAGTCTATGGGAAAGACCAAGGTGACTTTGAAGTTTCTTGAGAAAATACAATAGGTATAAATTTGGCTATATTTTGGCAAGGTCCATGGCCAACGTACATAAAAAGCCTGGCGTTCCCAGTTGCCCAGATTTTATCGGAAAGTCACAATTTTTGGTGTCTGAAGAAAGCTGCTATTTCTCTCATTCGGCCCGTGTTATGACGTCGCGTAGACGTCAAAAGGTCAGAATACCTTTCAACCACAAATAAATGAGCCTTGTGCACAAATGAATTGAATTTTATAAGAAACAATTTACTGATTTTTAATCAGAATGGTTCAAGAATTGGGATGTCAAACTAATTACAATAACAACTTACATGATTTTATATACGGTACTAAATACTTAAAATGTCAAGTCCTCTAGTGTCCTGTGTGTTCTGCAAGAGGCGTTGCAGTTCACCGATGATAGGTCCTCACACGAGACTCACAAAAGAACCACATCAAAGTCACACTTAAAAATCCACGGCTAACAAGATGGGTATCTTCTCCTACCTGATCTTGAACATAAATATTGCTCCATCAGTTTCACGACGACAGGGTTAAATAAGTCCCTCGACGACACTAATATGCCACGTAATAATCGTCCAAGATAATCCCCACACCGACCACCTATTTCTATTGTCTCACAATTTTGGAATCCTATTTTGATTCCCAGCACTTTTGGCTTCAACGACGACAGTAGAATAATTACCGCGACTTCGCACACATGGAATTCATAAAATCCTGGCATCTAGGCTACTTCACGTTCTGCTACTCAGTGAGATTAAAAACTACTATAACTTCAGCGACTTGTTTCTGGTGGCTGCTGGCAAATCTCACTCTTGCAACTCTGGTTTATCAATCCATTTTCACAAAGTTTCCCCAAGTCTTAAAATACTAATTTTCACAGCATCATGCATAAACCATAACCTTCACTAGCTGAACGCAATGGCATTCCACATAAATTAACTCCTCTCATTGCATCACTTCACATTTATAACATCAGAGGGGAATCCCCAGATTTTGCAATATTTTTTTTCTTAAGCATCAACAAGTTTACTGTTTCTAAGTTTTTTTTACATCTGGTGGAGAATCCAAATCATCTCTTGCTTATGACCTACCAGGTGCATTTGTGCACACAACACTAGGGGAATTCCCCTTTGTCTCCTTTTTATATTAAACAAAATACTTTTCCCGTGAGAAACTCTTTTCTCAAAAAATTGAAAACATCAATTAATATTATTAATCACAAAAATGGAGGCCATTATCACACCTGTGAATTCATAGGTTAGGAGATAAACTGGTTTGTCGTTGCTATAGCGAAACATGCCATTTTAGTCGAACCATTACTTATTTTACACAGTACTCTGATGGGGCTCTCAAACTTTTAATGCGCTCCTCTTCAACAGACGGGTGAATATTGGCACTAAACGGTTTTAATTAAACGAAAACGTTATTTAATTAAACCAGGCCGACACCAATTTAATACGTGTTTTAGTATAAACCATTTGTATAATATAGGTTGGAGGTCTTTGCGATTCTCGATTTCAAGTTGGTATAGGTAATCTCGTAGAAAAACAACAATAATGATAAATAAGTTATTACTAGTGGGAGCAAAATCCATAAGTGCGTCCCGGTGACTGCTCAGGAAATGGGACCAGATGCGGCACGAAGCCATCGGGGGGTTGTTAGGGGCTTTGTTGGGGACCCCTGCTCGTTCAGTGGTTCTGAAAGTGAGTAGCCAGTCTGTCCGTTCAGATACAGTTGGTACATTTGTCGAATAAATCTGGATTTTTTCGCAAGGAAACTCCAATGGCCATGAAAACCATTCTGGTACGTTTTATTTTGTCAGGAACTGTAGGTATGTGTAACGGGAGAAGGTGAAAATAAATAAGCCATAGCTGATTTTTTCAGGATGAGTTTCTAATGTTGTAAGGAACAAATTATCAAAAGTCCTCAAGAATCCCCTTTGTGCTTATGAGTAATAAGGGGGCAATGTTTATACAAGGGGTAACAACTTTAAATGATTCAATTAGCTAAATCTGGATATTGTATTCTTTCTGTAAACACTGATTAACTCTAGTGCCCAAGGGGCGGGGGGGGTTCCATAGTCCAAACATTGAATTTTTGCGATTTCTCGGTTTACGCAATCAATTTTTTCCAAGGGAGTTTTTGCTAATAATTGTTGATTGATGAATACGGCTTCTCCTGATACTGAAAAAAAAAATCCATCCGCTAACGAGCTCTTCATTCGATAATTAGCTGGGAAACCTCCCCCCACCTTGGGCCAAGGAAGTGAAAAAATCAAGATTATTTACTAATTAACAAATTAAAGTAATTAAATCTTGGGATGTATTTGCTTAGAGAATACCTTAGGAGGCAATAATTAATAATTAATAATAGCAAATCAAATTTTGCCATGACGTGCTCTTAACTGTGTAAGTCTATGGGAAAAATAAGGTGATTTTGGAAGTTTCTTAGAAAAATACATGATGGTATAAATTTGGCTATATTTTGCAATGATTATTTTTTATTGGTTATTCTAGGTAGATATAATGAATTAATTTTTTGAGTTTCAAAACCTAATATTGAGTTGCTGAGGATGAATGGGCAAACCAACTCCTTTTCGGAGCTTGACATTCAATTGGCCATAGTTCTAAGTTCAAAGTTCGGATTCAATTTTTATTGTGGGTATGTGGTTCTTACGTTTACCCCCCCTTTACACTTGTTGGTTAGTGTTTTTTTTTCATTATCAAACTCCAGGGAAAGTGGTTATCTGGGTTGGGTGGGTCCCTAGAACCCCCCCATCCCCTTGGGCACTAACTGAGTTTTTTAGCTTGGGCACTTAAGTGTTAAAAAATGTATGGTTTTGCCTACTTTAGACCTTTATTTTTAGACTATGCAACATTCTTTCAAGGTCCTCGTGGGTAAAATTTTCAAAAACAAGTCCGATATCAATTAATTAATCCCAAATTTACTCGTACATTGGTACCGTCATATTATGGCAAAAATGCTTATTCACTCCATCTATCTTTTAACACCTCGTCTACCGAAGGGGGGGGGGGGGGGGTGGTTACTACCCCCCCCCCCTTCAGGTTTTTTTCCCCGGCTTGCTAAAACGGTAAACGCCCTTTTTTGGGCCAAATTATTTAATGGTCAATTGACATGTTCCGCTCCTTGTAATCCAAAACGAACATCCACCGGGGTATAGGTAAGATAACGGGTGATCCCAAGTGATGGGGGGGGGGGGTGTTACCCCCCCGCCTTTGGAATGAGAAGTAACCAACCTGCGAACACATACACAAGGAACATCACACACTTTTGATCTTGGTTACCCAGAGATGCTATGGTCCTCCTCTTTCCATTGAATTGCCAAAATGATTATCCACATGCATAGCATTAACGTCACAATGACGTCAATACAGTTTGCAATTTCAAAAAAACTAACCACCCTCCCCTTCGGGAGATTTGGTTACAAACAAATTGGCTCAGGTAGACGAGGTTAATCTTAATCCTAAAGGGCCTTGGCCTTTGACACTCCCGTAGACCATGTAGAAACCTGTCATAAATGAGCCCTATAAATATGGCAGGAAATTACTTAAACTATATCCTTTCTTCTAAAAGCTCATAACAACGAACGAACAATTCATTTGATACCCTTTTGAAAAGATATCGAATCATTCTGAAGCTTTAAACCGCCCAGCATGACTTAACCTTATTCCCTATATTTAATAAACGATAGTCACAGATAGCATAGCTGTGCAAACTATACCTTTTTTAAAATCCTTATGACATGACCGCAAACATTGGTATATACATTTGAAGACAATTGGACCATCATAAAATTTTACCCCAGCCCTGTACAAACTTTACTCCGCTATTCCTCAATAGCACAATGGGGATTCTTGGGGGTCTTTTGATTTGTTGTTCCTTACACCCTTAGGGAACTATCCTGAAAAAGCAGCTATGGCTTCTTTATTTCCGGTGTTTTTCTATTAATCTTGGGACGAATTGAGGATATTTCATTATATATGTGCCCGTAGGATCATACCCAATAAATCAATAAATTTAATGGTTCGACTTTAAAAATATCGCTTTGAAATTAAACCAGCCATACACCAATAGACCCAGCTCACCAACAGCAATTGCACTGTTAAAATGTTTCATTAAAATAACAGCGTTTTGACTGGCAGCTGGGACTCACAACAGTTAAATCAGTGTTTTTAGCAGTCTTTGCACGGTTCGAGTCCCTTTTTTTACAGTTATTTGTACGTTTAGAGTCCCGCTAACAGATAACAGTCAAAACGCCGTTATGTTAAGAGCATTTTTTAACCGTGATCAAGAACATTGGTCTCTAGACTCTTTGACACCGTTATTTTAGGTATTTCTCCTGCCTTTCCAGCGGAACTTTAAGGGTGAGAAACTGATAGTAATTCTAACAGTATTATAATAAACCAATGTAATGTTTCGAGTGGCTATAAATAATAATACACAAATACATCTTACCTTCTATTTTGTATGCGGTGCCTTTACTGTAGATGTACTGGACCCCATTATTGTATTATGCACCTGTTCTCCACCTGTCAACTAAACATCGTATGACGTCATGCAATAGAACAAGCAACATCGGCTCATATTGCATTCCAAAAACAAAAGAACAAATCATAAGAACGATGACGTCCGGGAACGGAATCGAGTTTTCGTTGGAAGCTGGCACCCTCTTCCCTTTGTTAATTAGTGTTTATCATACTATTTTCCACACGAGGTTTTCTTCGCCCGTCCGTCGCTCCCGTCCGTCTTAATGCTCCGGTGGAGATCCTTTACTCTCCCACCCAATCGCAGGATCTTCGGGCCCAGGTATGGACCAGTTTGCCACGTCTAACCAAGCTATGATAGCCAACGCGAAATCTGAGAACAGTTTTGACCTTTGACCCCAAAAAAGATAATTAAAAACAAAAAAACTAAAAAATCTTTTTTTTTAACATAAAGCAATTAATAATTGAAAACAAGCAATCTTAGTCGTATTAGGCCCATATCGAAATGAAATTAAAGCAGAGACTCCATGGGCCTTAGGTCTTATCGTCCTACCACAATTAATAGTTCTTCCTGGAACAAGGGGATTTACGAATTTGATTCGCGTGTTCCTTTAATGGCACCTACATGATATCCGCTCAAGAAGCTATTTTGGCATGATTCAAAATCAACATTATTTTTCCGCGTAGGTCTCATCAAAGGGGAATACAAATTCGTGTAAATTGTTTAGAAATTATTAGCACACATAACTGGTTGTTTCCTGACAATAAAACATTTTCTAAAAAATGAATAAAATAATAAACACACACATACACCAATATCACATGTATATCATATGTACATCATGCTGTATTGACTTCAGCAAACCTTGAGCCAAAGATATTCAACAATCGGCCCACTATGCGGATGTATACACTTCAGATTCATTGATTCCAGATGTTATCACCTTCACATTCAGGTTGAGTAATAATGTTCATGAAGCAAACAGAAATACGGTCCTTGTTCATATAGAATATCAGTGTTTACAAGTCGCATTTTTTAATATAGTTTTCTTCTGGAAACGCGGTAAATTGATTAGATAGGAATTTTATCGTGACGGATTTGGTTTCGACAAATAGGCAAAAGCTGCTCAGCAAGCTTGTTATGACTTGTATGGCCAAAGTTAATTGGACACACCCTTTTTCAACACTTTTTTCACTGTCCATCTCCAGTCAAAGATTAATAAAAAAAAAACAGGTCTGGCCTGTGACCTCAGTATGTTAAAACATTTCAACCATGTGATTTCGTATCTAAAATCGTTCTGGCTATCAGCTAGGAAAGATATGGACACCTTTCGGACTTTATACAGGTCCGGAGCTTTTTAGCTCAATTGGTAAAAACGCCTTGCTAGTATACAGAAGGTTGCCGGTTTCAATCCTGACCAAACACCCGTTTTTTCAAAACACTTGTGAGCACTCGCCATATCCAGGAGAAGATACGTCTTGAAAAAGATCCTAAATCTGACTCGGCGAGCTAATAACAAGTCTTTTCAACTGCCTGACAATATAACAATGGCCTTGCGCTCTAGGAATCTGAAGTATTTTACTCCGCCGCATAAAGGGCCGAGTGCTGAAGTCTATGTGTATTCATTGGTCACTGATATTGGGGAAAGAAATTGAGGTCATATTTTATTCGTTTTCAAGAAAATGTGCAAGTTTTATTAGCGTTTATAAGATTTTAATAATTTTAATTTTATGAATTTGCATTTGGTTTTGCCCTCCTCCCCAATGGGGAGTACGAAAACAACAGCATAGAAGTGTATAGTGTAATTGTGCTGTTACGTTTTTTATGACTTCATCGATCTTTTGGTTTGTTCACTAAAGCTTATGATTTCCGATAAAGATCTTGTTTACTACATACAAGGGCATATTGAACGGGTTCTGCTGGTTGGTCCGAAGAGTCGTTAATCCGAAGGGCCATTAGTCGGAATTAAGCATGAAATTCAAGATGGCCGCCCTCTATCACACTTCCAAAATTGTCTAGGTAGGTGGCACCTTCTAATCATTAAATGTCCACGGGATAGTATTTTGGTAATTTAGCCCCCTTACTATAAGGTTCCTTATTCCCAAGGGTCATTAGCCTGAATTGAGCATAAGGTTCATTAGTCCGACAGATCATTACTTCCAATTGAACATAAGGTCCATTGGTCTGAAGGTCCATTGGTCCGATTCTTAGGGTTAGGGTTTCAGGTTAGGGTTTAGAGTTAAGGATTAGGTTAGGGTTAGGGTTAGGGTTATAGGGTTAGGATTAGGGTCAGGGTTGATGGTTAGATTTAGGGTTAGGGTTATGGTTTAGCGTTAAGGGTTAGGGTTCGGACCAATGAACCTAATGCTCAATTTCGACTAATGACCCTTCGGACCAACGAATCCTATGTTCAATTCGAACTAATGCCCCTTCGGACCAATGAACCTTATTTCGAATTCGGACTAATGACCTAGTATGCAATATACCTCTAATAAGGTGCTAATTTCTAATTCGTTCGAGATTTTATTAAAGTCCACACACCATGGAATTATTATTAATCAATAGAAAGCTTTTGATATAAATAAAACGAGAAACATAAGTTTTATTTCCAAACTGCTACAGGTAAGTCACGTAATCTGTGTCCCCGAAATGACGTCATCATCGTCATGCATTTATAATAAGGTATTTGAGCGCTTTTTGGGCGAATAGAAAATACGGGAAAACACATAAAATCTTGGCAGTTTTTAATCCCTCACTGCTTGATAAAGACAGATAAAAATTGAAACTGTATTCTGTTCACTTCCTAAGGTCACCAGCTTCTTTTGAGTACTCATAATTTCATGGTGTGTGGATTTTAAATAGATTGTGGTGATTTTCCAAATGAATATAAAATTCACTTATGTTGAATATTTTTTTGTTTTTCAGGAAACGGTAAAGAAATGGCAGCCACCGAAACTTCACGAGAAACCGTTGTCATAGGCTCAACGACGTTTACTATAACACCAGACGTGGTACGATGCCTGCAGGAATTAGAACGCCTCGATTCGTCCAATTGGAACCCAGGAGCATTTATAGCTAACTGTTTAGCTAGGAGAAAGGCAACTACAGCAGGTTCGTTCGATTTCTAAGGTATCGCAAGAGAAAGAAATACCTTTTGACAGAGTTCATTTCTTACTGTATTGCACTTGCAAATTCTACTACATTAATTCGTAATAATCATCATTATCTGCTAAAATTTTATTAGTATGCAGTACATTTGTACGGTGTGTAGCTTTGATATCATATCTGACGTGCAGCAGCTTTTAAAATTATCACACCTATGAGACGTCGTATAATTATTAAGATAAGTCATTATTTCGTCTTCTTTTAAATTAGGAGAAATCAGTGCTTACAAAAATTGACGAAGCAAGAGGTATAGCCTAGCATTTACAACTCTGCATGCACAAACTGCACAGTTACCAGATACCATCAAGTCCATTGACCACAAGAATTCCTTTAAATACAAGGTCAAGATTCATTTGTCTACTATGGCAATGAACCAAGAATTGGCTGAGTATGTCTATCTTATCTCCCTGGCATCCCCTCCTCTTGCGTCATTTTTAGCTTATCACCTTTCTGCAGGCACTAGTTTTTGTTTGGGACCCCACTGGAACTAAGTTGGCATATTCAGCCAACTTTATGGGCTATCTTGGCTTATCGACTTGGTTGTCTTGATTGTTTTGTGTGATACTGAATGTGTCTCATCAGTACTTGCTATTTTTGTATTGTTTGTCGATTTTGCCGAATAAAGAATAAATAAATAAATATACGCCTCTATGATAATCACTGTGCATTTAAAAGGACAGATGATTCTTGGAGGATACGAATTTCTCTCAGTTTGCACTTCCTCGGTAGTAGAACCTAGCGAGAACATTTCGAAGGTTTGTTGGTAAAACAAGAACAAAAGAAAAAAAAGTTTTGAACTTGCCTACTATCGTAATCGTCCCCATTGAAAAGCATGTTTTAATTGATTTCAACAAAATCATCATCTTAAGGATATAACGCCGGTGCATTTAGCTTATTCACTTCAGGTATGATGTAAGAATTCCAAAATGCAGAAAACTTGGGTTCGAAAAAAATGGGGGCGCTTCTTTCTGGATCATACGATTTTCCATTTGATGTTTTCTCCCTCACATGGAAACATATCCCACAAAATACCTGATTACAAAATTTGAGTTCAAATTGGTCCAGCCGATTGGATAGTAGAAGCAAAACCGACAAACAACATAATATCAACATCGTGATTAATAGATGTTTTCAAGCTTTCACGTTACCTTTTTCTTGCCATTCAAGTTCCCGTGTCCATCAATGATGGTCATGTTCCATCTTCCGTTTATGTTATTGCATTTCCGGTCCTATACAACTACTAAAATTTCTCCGTAAACATTTACCTAAACCCTAACAAACGATTCACTTTTTTTGAAAGCATTCTAGTGTTCGCGGTGTTCTGTATTTGTACTGGTACCGGTTAACGGTCGTAATGTAGGCAACATTGTTATTTTAGATTATCTTTTGAAGGAGAGTGCTCAATCTAAATGGCAGAGCTTAAATCACCTTATACATTATATTCAAAGTATAGCCCTTCTAGCAATACAAGTCGTGCTCTTACTTTCTGTCCAGACGACAGCGTCAGGCACTGGATACTGTTAATTTGGTTTCGTTATAGCCTCATTCATTGTAAGGAATTTCATTTCATGGTGTCATATAAAGGACCCAACCCTTCCATGAAATTAGCATAATTTGGTAAAAAATGAAAATACCCTTTTCACAAACCTATTTGGGAGATTTTATTTACAAAAACATTTTTTTTCTTAAATCTCGGCAGGGTTATTTCCGGATGAGAACGGTTTCTATTGTTTGTAACAATGGCACGTTTAAACCGCCATAAACCGCTGGAAAACCGGAGGAGAGGTTTTGAACCATCCCCTTCAAAAATAAAATGGCGTATCTATTATATATGGTTGTGAGTAAAAAAAATACATTCAGAAAAGAAAATCATTTAAACAATTAATTTTTGTCAATTGTTTGCTTAGGGTTAGTGAAGAGGTTAAAAAAACTTAAGAAACTTCATTGGACTTTGAGGAAGAAGTTTGGCTTATTTTGCTTAGGATATTCAAATCCCCTGTTTGGCCTTTTGAGCCCACACAAGACATCGTTTACATTGAGAAACATGGGCCTTCAGCAGTGCTTTTGGTAAAACATTGTAACACAAAATATGGTCACGCCAATAGAAAAGTGTGTGAGAATATTGCAGGATTAAATATTCCGAGATTACAAAAGAAAACTCCGTGAAAAAAATGTTTCAATGGTTCAAAACAAATCAAGATGGCTGGTGCAGACCATTTTTACTTTTGGATGACAAGTTTTCGTGGTTATAACCTCAACAACGTTGGAGTTAAATGAAACCATGGTTTCATTCGTATTCAGCTTAACAAAACGGTGATGTATTTTAAAGTTTTAATTTCCAATTATTGAAGACAATTTTACCTTTATTTCTCGCATTTATGGATGCTGCACTTGTGCAATAGAAATGTAAATGTAAAACAAAGGTTTCTGACATCTCTGCAAATATCTCCAAAGATACAACTAAAAATCTCCTGATAGCATGTTTATCCCTGTTCACACCAAAGCTAAAATAATTTTGAAGCTTTAAAAAAAAATCTGTCCTGGCTCTGAATGTAGGGTTTTATTAACTCACTCCGTATATTATCTTAATGGCATAGGTTATCCGTATCCGTGGTATTTCAAGTCGATATTTTTTGCTCCATTACTTTACAACACCCACCCATGTCCATGTGGCTTATGAGGTCTTGTGTTCAAAGATATAAAAAATATATCAATGATATTTTGATCATTGCGTTTCATGATTGGTAGTGCATTGAAGATCTTCATCTCTTCTCACTGTTTACATAAATGTGGCTATAATATTGGGAAGATTACTAAAACATACAAATTGGTGGAATATGATCATGTGAAAGTAAATATCTTCGGTTGGAATGGCCTAAACATAAACTAAACCCACTGTATTACTGAAACTTTGTTGTTGACTTAAGAGTATATTTTCAGCTGAAAAGTCTCAGAAGTGTTTGACTATCATTCTGTATTTCATGAACCATGTTGTAATTTCATGTGTTTTAAAACAAGCTCCCGGTCAGCATTGGTTCACGACCCCAACGACGAAGACGTGGCCGTGTCTGAAAGGGAAATCGCCGTTTTACCGTGTCGCAAGTAGTAATCGCGGGAACCACTCTGTTATTGGGTTAACAGAAATCCGAATCAGAAGGTAGGTGTACATTTCATGGTGTAGTGGTCTTCTGATTGACGGGCCTTCGAATGTTGGAATTGGTTTCTCTTGTTATGATAAGAAAACGCGTTAACAGCCTTTCAACATGCGGTGAAGTTTTAAGAATCACAATTTGAAGAGAAAAGATTGTTTGGGTGACGTTTCCTCCCGAGCATCCGAATGCTTCGGCTTAAAGGTGGCAAACGAGAGATTTCAAGTCATCCATATTTTTCTGTCATATGTAGTGATTTCATATAGATTTGACGCTCAGTAGATTCCCCTCCTTTCATTTGCTTAAAGGAAATAAAATTAAAATTAAAACAAGGGTGTTTTGTATTGCTTATATTTTCACACGTTTTCTTTCTCGTTTTCAACCATTTTCAAGTGTTATTGGAAAGTTTGATTTGTGCTTAACTTTAATTTTTAGAACCATTATGTTTTTATCCCCTTGCTTGAAAAGCATTAGGGGGATTTTGCGCGCATGTCTCGTATATATGACTAATGTGCGTGTGTGTGTGTGTTCCAATTTGGTTAGGTTTTTTTTCGATTTTTCACGTCTTCTTCAAAAACTTCAAGTCCGATTTAACCCAGACTTTAGGTTAAGGTGGCAGTAGGGGTTTCCATCCTATGTTGGATGAGTCAAAGGTCCATAGACCACGGTTACTGAGGTCATGGTTGTAATGTGTATGTATCTTTGTTCCAGTTTGGTTAGGTGTTTGTTTTTCACGTCTTCTTCGAAAAGCCCTGTATTCAAATGGACATGATGCGTGAACATGGACCCTCCCCCCCTTTTTTTTGGGTGGGGGTTCCAGCACCATATCCACTTTTGAATACTATGCCCCCCCTCCGCCGGATGGGTTCTTATACCTAGTTTCCACTCAGAACATGAAAAAATATTTTTTAAAGAAAATAGAATTTGTCATTTTTGTTGTGACTACATTGTGAACTTTTGAATCCAAAATTGTCCATATCCTCTACGCGGATCCAGGTGGCTTAACTTGCCGTTTCGGATTTAAGAAAGGGCATCACAACAAAGTTTTAATTTTGTTTATTTATGTTTATTTATAAGTTTGTGAAAATGAAATTCCAGCGACAAATACATTCACCTCAATGCAAATCGTTACTATAATCCTCAATTGTTAATATTTCACTGCGGTATTAAAGGTAGATGACCCGATAGCACTATCCAAAAACTTCTGATAACCCATTTTTGAGACAGACTCGGTGATCAAAAGGCATCCGTTTGGATGGTTAGTAGAAGCAAATTGTAGTATAAATTGATTTGATTCAGCCATATTGGTCGAACTTGCAAAAAAATTTGGGCAAGAGATACAGTCGAGCCAAATATGTTAAAACGCATGGCTAGTGCAATACATGGGCGTAATCATCCAATTTTATCACTTTAGTGTTTTTTTGGATCCAATAGATTTCCACACATGGGAATAATTATTAAATTGGCCCCATGGGACTATGGTGTTATTTAGTGGTTGACCACATTAGGAGAGGGTTTTTTTTGTTCTTCAAAAGAAAATCATTTCCTCGGCCCTTAAAGTTCACTAGGTTATGAGAGAAATAATGAACTGTCTTCTGATACCCAATCTTAATTTTGATGGGGGTAAAGAGTATGTGTGTAGGAGGGGGATTTTTTGATCGGGTGACCCCCTTTAAGTTTTTAACCTTATGTGATTTCTTGATTTTCCCCACCAATGTAATGCCACTTGCCTATTCTACAATACTGCAAGACGAATGGGCACCAGACTAATGTCGATCTTTCGAAAGATGAATATTGATAAACCATTGCATTCACTGAGTTGAATTCAAAAGCTATCCCAAACTACTGCAAGTACCTGTAATTTCAAGATTCATGTTTTATTTCAGAAATAAATTGGAATTATTAGGTTCGAATAGGTCTATCTTTAAATGTCAAAATGCTTGTTTTAAGCAATTCAAAATAAGCATCTTGGAAAATACATATCAAAATACAAATATCAAGTAGTTCATCAGTTCTAAGACTTTGCAAAAATGACCGCTTGAATTGTGTTTTTTCAATAACGACTAATAGAAGGATATTAAACAATGTCTTAAAACCTGAATGCGTCCTCGAACTTTTTTCTAAGGATTGCCTAATTCCCATGCAGTAATTTGGGCTCCTACACCATCCTATCCAGTCACAATGCTGTCAGCTGTCAGTATCATCAACTCTGTCACTTTCAATATGATTATGGTTTCGTAAGAAATAAAAGTCAATGCCCACTTGATCTTTCTCAGACCATAGCGTTCAATATGATCTCTCATTATCCGCGTGTGCGGTTCATCTGAAGAGACACCTTAGGTTTACTCTCCATGAATGAAGATGTTGGATCAGATCCCAGGGGATGGTTCTGCTGAAAGAACATTCTCTCTCAAAGTTTTTCTTCTTGTAAATGCTGTGTCGTTAGTCTTCCGGAATGACCCATCAATGTTTGGCCAACGGCAGAGTCCGTAAGGAATGGAACCAGTACGTCACTCATGTTTAGCTTTCTGCTTGAGCAATGGCGATTAAAGGTGGCAAAAAGAGATTAAATAACAGGTGTCCCTAAAAAATTTTTTTTAAAAAAAATTCTTTTGGCACTGGTGTAAAGCTTTAATATAAAAAATTCCCCATCTGTAAGAATTACGCTCAGAACTGTTTCTTTGGTAAAAAATGTGAAAATTTCTATTTTGTATAGAGCAAATATAAATTCAGCCTATGTTTTCTATTGAAATATAAGCATATACAAATCACCTTTTGTTTTCATTTGAAGTTTTTCTTTAACCAAATAAAAGGTAGGGAATCTTTTCAGCATCTATTAGAGAAATCACTACATATACAGAAAATATGGATACTTGAAATCTCTTGTTGCACCTTTAAGTGACCAATGAAGTTCCTTTCAGGGTTACGTCTGTGCCTTGTGTATTACGACTTTTTATTCATGTTGTTGAAAGTTTTTACATTCCCTGTCCATTTTGTCAAAGGATTTAAGTGTTGGGTGTTCTGTTGCCAAGAGCGATCCTGGCACTTGAATTTCGATGTGCTTCATTCCCTGCCTTAATTATTTACCAGGTCACTTGTTTGGTCTGTTTGGAGCTAGGGCCCGTGGATAGCTAACTAACTTGGTCAGGATCATCTCAAGCTGAACGAATTGATCAAGCTTTTTCCATCAAATCAACTAATATACGGTCAAAGAGTTCCTTCTTAATACCTCTGTATTCTAGGCTAATGTCAGAATTTGGAGATCTAACCGTGAGCGTGAGCTGTCCTCTGCCTGTCATATCTGTTGAGAAACAACCTTCTGAATTCTGCCATCAAATGTACTTGCTGACAACTGAATTTTTAATCTGAAACCATTAGTACCTCCAGACTTTTCCCCTGAACATGCAAGTGCCCAATCTTGTATTTTACTCGGGCGTTAAAACGAGTAAGCCGTTAAACTTAAGCTTTATTCTGTTTTATGCTATTCTGACTATCCTGCCAATGCTGCATATTCTGCACATCTGGCCAGTGTGCTTGCCATGCCTTTTGCATTTCTGTCCTTCCTGCTCATTATCGTTTTTGCCTATCTGCTCGTTCTGCTTTTTTCCGCCCATTCTGTCCACTCATTCTCCTTATTCTTCCCACTCATTCTGCCCATTCTGTTTTTCTGCTCATTCTTATTCTGCTCCTTCTGCTCATTCTGTTCATTCTGTTTATAGGGCCCACTCTGCTTTTCTGCTCATTCGGCTTTTCTGCTCATTCTGATTAAAATTTCTGTTTATTAGTGCCCATTCTGCGCATTGTGCTCATTCTGCGTCCTCCCTTCTGTTCTTCTTTTTATTAGTTCCCATTCTGGCGCATCGTGCTCATTCTGCTCATTCTGTTAATTCTGCGTCGTTCTGTTCATTCTGTTTATTAGGCACATTCTGCACATTGTGCTCATTCTGCTTTTCTGCTCTTCTGCTCATTCTGTTCATTCTGTTGATTGTGCCCATTCTTCGCATTGTGCCATTCTGCTTTTCTGCTCATTCTTGTTTATTATTGCCCATTCTGCGCATTATGCTCATTCTGCTCCTTTGTTTATTAGTGCCCATTCTGCGCATTGTGCTCATTCCTGCTTTTCTTCTGCTCATTCTGTTTATTAGTGCCCATTCTGCGCATTATGCTCATTCTGTTTATTAGTGCCCTTCTGCCCATTGTGCCATTCTGCTTTCCTGCCCATTCTGCTCATTCTGCTCATTCTGTTTTTAGTGCCAGTCTGCGCATTGTGCTCATTCTAACTCATTCTGTTCATCTTGTTTATTAGTGCCCATTCTGCTCATTGTGCTCATTCTGCTTTTCTGCTCATCTGCTTTACGGCATTTTTACCAAGCGATCTGTATTGGTAAAAATGTTAACCCCTAAACATAATTGCCCACTCTTTCTACTTAAGTGCGCACGTTGCCTTGCTAGGATAACATGGTCCCTAATAGGTGTCCCACGTATAGTGGATCTTATGTGAAGTTTTTTTGCCTATTTACAAACTATGACGGTATGCCTTTAGTGACGCTTTAATTTCTTTAGGTAACGGACGAATGAACCGATGAAACTGAAATGAAAGCGTTACAACAATCTGACAATGATCACAGTTGTATAATACCATTAAAATATTGAAGGAAATTATCTATCAATCCCCATTACATTTGGGCTTACGATATGAGATATTATTTTAAATAGACTTCACCTACTTCTTTAAATAATCACCTCATCATTCCACCAACTTAATTTACCAAACACTGGACAAAGGTTGATTTGTCCATTTACCGAAAGCTGATATGAGGTTTTTGCATTTGACCTTTCAAATACATATGGTTTTTTCCTGCCCAGCGACACATTATTGACAAAATTGACATCCACCCATTTAAAATTGAATCACCAGGTAAGGGAAAAGTTGTTACCTTTAATACTTAAAGGGACGAATGCATGACTAAAATTGACAGGATGAAAATGACCCTTCACTGAAATCACTGAAACATTTGGGATGTATACATTCTGTAAAAACAGTAAAAACAGGAAGAGTTGCAGGGGGGAGTGGCAGTTTGTGGCAATTCTGGGACAGGATGCTGAAAAAAATTACTTTTTGGGCCAGAATTTACCAAATTTGAAAAGCAGGGTTCTGTAAAAAGAAACGGCTGGATGTGATGTTGTCATCATCTCACGGACCATTGCTATTGTATACTGTGCTAATCCCGCTAAGCCATCTTTCACTTGCCATATCAAAATCTTACTACAAGCCTAAGTACAATGCCTGATTCCAGTCTGACTGCTTTTGTAATTGTGTTGCAAAACATGCTTGGTACACTGTAAAATTATGTGGGTCAGGGATGTGAACACCTTGCTTTTCTTAATCTTCCCTGTAGAAGGCCAGCGCACGACAGTGTTGAAAAAAAAACAGCACTAAAACAAACATGTGCCTTGGCCGGATTCAACGAAGACAGCGAAGACACCTTTTCGCACGCTAACACCTATAGATATATCTATCGCATCTTCTACCGACCCCTGCTTGACTAGCTCAGTCGGTTAGAGCGTCGTGCATGTAATACGAAGGTCCCGTTTCGAATCCGGCCAAGCGCCACATGGGTTTTTCCAACACTGTCGTGCGCTTGCATCTCCAGGAAGATTAATAATCTATACATCCTTGTCTCCCGGGAGAACTAAGTAAAATTGCCAACAAACTGCCACCTCCCCCCCCCGGACTTTCCTGTTATTACTGTTTTTACAGATGTAAAACACCCAAATTGTTTTCAACTCGTGGAATGATTTCAGTAAGGCTCCTTTTCATTATGTCAATTTTTTCATGCCATTATGTCCCTTTAAGCGCATAAGTTCTTCTGCACTCGTGGTGCTGATGGGAAGGTGGACCCCCTCCCAATTTGAATAAATGTCTTGTAGTGAATCAACTACAGCACCTCCGGAATAACTTGAATTTGGCCGGAAACAATAAATGTTAATACAAAATAGCCGTGAGTTCAAAAACAATGAAACGAGACCTTTGGAATTTTTCACAGGACTGCACCATGTAAGTGGGCTTTCTAAATATGTTCAGTTCAGATTCAGTTTCAGTTTATTTTCTCACTCACTTACATATTAGAAATAACATCAGACGGGGGGGGGGGGGGGGGGGTGAATAATAATACCAGATGAGGAGTTAGAGGTAATGCTTATTAAAGACTGTCAATCTGTAACCCCACTTTGCCAATTTGATTGAAGTTGGGTGCATGGCAGCCATTGTGAGTCGATGGAAAATGCGGAGAGGACAATCAACAAACTGTCATACCCACAATCACTTGACAGAACCAAATAATACATTTGAACACATTGTTATTGCAATGAAACAGTGGCTAACCATCGGGGGGGGGGGCAGGGACAGACCCGTGGCCCCCCCTTCACCCCCCCCCCAATGACCTGACTTTTTGTACAGTGTCGATTGGGAGAAGGACCCAAATTTTCCCCTCAAAAAAGCCTTGCACCCCTTCAACCCCCCCCCCCCAAGATTTGCAAAAGCTCTGGTTACGCCATTTCAATGAAAAGAACATAATTCAACACAGAAATTAAATGCCATTAAAGAATGAAAATCTGAATGAACATGATAACAAATTATGTCAAAACCTGTGCATGATAAAGGCTTTGTATACTTTGTGATCCGGAATTGCTTTACTGACACAGAAGATTTTATGCTGTCATTCTATTACATTTCATAGCTTGTTACCTGCAAATTTAATCGAATCCACTAGAATAAATATAATTAAAAAAAAAAAAAAAAGTCTGAATTTATTTATGTCTGGTATTAATATTGTGAACAAATGAGGTTTACACAAGATATTCATCAAATAAATCTGGCAGCTTGTGATTTTCATATTGTAAATAAAGGTGGCAAGTTCCAAATTGAACAAATTCTTTAACAATCAATACATATAATTTATCAGAAAGGGTTAGCACTACATTTAAAACCACCATTAGTTTACTTATGATACGTAAAGCTCGTTTTTGGATTTTATAATAGTTGATTGATAAAGTGAGCATTGCAGTGACCCAAGCTAATTACCGTATTGATTATGGCATAATTTAGAGAGCAATATGTGTACAGAGCATGGGGGAAGGAGAGTTTTAAATTTGTTATATACCAACATTCTCGTTGAGTATGTTTTTGATACAGATATTTGTTTGGCGTAAACCACAAATTTATATGCTCAGTCCATGGTAAGGGACATCCTCAATAGCGTTAAATTGGTTTGTGTGAGAAAAACAGGTTGGTTTGTGTTCATCAGGAAAAGAGATGACATCCAAAGATTTAGCAACAAGATGAATATCATTGACATATAAAAATAAAATAGCAAACGGGACCCCAATATGTGAACGCGAGTAGGATGATGAAATGGTCTATGAGTGAACATTTTGGTAGACACACTGTAAACACTAATACTGACCTTCATATGAGCTGATGTTTAAGAAGAATACATATAGGGTGTTTAAATATTAATGAACAACTTAAAAAATTATGTATTTGTTTTAAATAAGGGGAAAAACACCCAGTGGTGATTTTTGTTATATTTGTGCAAAGGTCAGCAGGCATATATTTCGAGTGGGTGACTGAATGTGAAAAAAAATTGCTGTGAAATTTTAATACCATTCTTATCGGAATAATAAAGAAAATCGGGTTCATTGCCGTACTCAGTCATCCAATATGTTTGATTAAAATATATGCGCTAAAACATACAAGGCCCTTAAGGTTATTAAAATGATGTTAGGAAGGCCAATGCCAGTCAATATTTCAGTGAAAAATAAAAAAAAACGGTATTAAAATCCCATTGTATTGTATTTAGCTGTAGGGATTTGTAAGATGGGGACAAATCTGTATTTCTATCTAGAAACACCGGTTCATGAGAAGCTGGAATGAAAAATTATTAATTTTTATGAAATATTTCACATAAATAGATCACATGATTTAAATATATGAAGCATGTTTAATAACCGTCACTTTCCATAATCAGGTAGTTTTATCTGGAAACAGTCTTACGTGAATAATAACCAAAATTGGACAAGTAACTTTACCAGGTAAAATATAAATTCATGTTTATCCAAACGAAAACTTATTTTATTGAATGCATATTGATATCGAGTTAACATCACTTAAAAGTAGGAGGAGAAAGTAACAAATTCTCAGCCTCACGACACCGCGTCTCGATGATTATCCTCGATTCATGCTGTTTTATCCTCCCTATACAGCATGTCTAAAAAAAATGGTTTACAATCATTTTTTTCAAACATTTATCCTCAACATTAGTAAGTTGTTTTGTATATCATATTCAAGAGGAAGACCAGACCAGGCTTCCAGGATTTTTTGTTGGTCTCTCAATTGCTTATTTCATCGAGTGAGAGATAACTCCAGTTTAACGCGGAAACACAAAAATCGAGGTGTGCCATTTCTGGTTGAGTGGAAAACGGTGAACGATTAGTAAAACATTAAAGTTATTCAGCGACCCTTGAACAGATATGAATTCTTTAAAAAGAAACTCGAAAAGATCGAAAGGCAGTTAAGTAATGGTAGCAGTTAGGATCAGCAATTCTACTTCAAGATAACGTTGAAAAATCGACCAATATTGTTTGTTTGTCAGAGAAGAACCATGGGCGTAAGCCGGTTGGTACAGCAAAAACCTGGGGGAGAGAGTTCTATGGTCTGAGTATAATGAAACGCAAATTCCTACCGCCACTTTGATAGTTCGCTTCCAAATTCAAATTTTTATGATTCAAACAAGTATAAATTCACAAAGATAGTGCAATATTTTAATTTAAACCATTTTTTTTGGATTGGAGTATTTATTTTGGTGCCACTTACATTCCTTGGCCAGGGGCGGCGCCAGGGTAAAATCATAGGAGGGGGCGACCGACGAACGACGCGAGCGGGGCGAACGAAACATCATAGGGGGGGGAACAGTAACAAAAATTTACTAATTTGGTTAAAAAACCCTAATTTTGGCAAAACCCCTGATTTTCCTAAATTTTGAAATCTCAGGGGGGGGGGGGGGCGGCCGCCCCCCCCCTGCCACCCCCATGGCCGCCCCCAGCGCCTGCTTCTGGCATGATTTTGACAGATAAATTCAAAGCTCCATTTTAATGACGTTGGATAAATATTTTGTATTGTTTATTGATGAAAAGAAGATTTTTATTATTGAACTGATATGTTGACAATTAAAAATTGGGTCGATGAGTGTAAACTAGGCTTCCTTTGTTACTAAATTTAATGTGCGTTCTGTTGTCAAGTTATAATCTTTTGTGAGTTTCAAGACCAGCATGGATTAGCTCTGCCCAGCATAAAAGTGGCACAAAATTGATTTTGGTATATCGCACTAAAAAATTGATTATATCTCTAATTGACAAAAGCAAATGAGATGAAACAAACACATTGGAAAGCCTGGTCTTGTTCTTTAATATGATGTCAAGTTAGAAGGACTTATTTTTAAAATTTCATATTTAATCAATTTTTTTTACTGATTGTACCACTTTTTGTGGGCCAAGTTTCGGACAAGTTAATCGTATTCTGACAGGAGCGACGCTTTGCAGGTACGACAAAAGAGGACGCGACTCTGCAATACGTTGGCTACGTAAAACTATTAACGTTTTCTATTCAGCGTTTAAGGAGCGGCTTGAAAACTGAACCCCGGTTGCTCGCTGTTTCCGCCCGGTCCAATGAGACACCGTTCAAACGACATTAACCGACAATCAAACGGCGGTGAGGTTTGGGAAGCGTACTCGTAAAGTATGATGTATAGGTCAAAAGAGTAGCTTCCACTACGTAACAAAATTTTAGTATTAAAGTTCCAATGACGGTTCGCGTGTATCAGCGGATCCAGCTAGATTCGCTGTCCTCCGTACAAAATATTGTCATTAATAGCTCTATGTCTTTGCATATACATAATGCTTGTCCATATACTAATCACTGTGTGAAATAGCTAAGCTCAAATCGAAGTCCTTCAATAAGAAGAATCACAACTTGTTATAAAAAATTCCGGGTCCGGAATTGTGTTATACACAGTACCATTGAAAAAGAAAAATCAGAGTCATTCAAATGAATGAGCATTTTAAGGAGTGGACTATCGGAGTAAGTTCTAGTTGACCATTTTCAATAAATACATACAAAAAATATATTTCAAAAAATCTCTGTCAGCCTCAACTTACGTGCAAAACAATTATAGTTGTCATTGCAAGTCTAATGTTAAATAAGGAAGAGCGAACCCCTATGACAGACGCAAGCAAATATAACCCTCCCTGGTCCTGAGGCTCTGCTCTCCAGTTTCCACGGTGTAAACGTTACATTTAATATAAATATATTTATTTTTTTCTTGTTTTATTAATTAATTAATGGTGACATTTTGTAAATTTACATGTACTAATAATTCATGTTCAAGCATGTAGGTAATGTGAAATGACTGTTTGGATCTTGTTGAAACATTAAACTAAATCAAGCGGCGAGGGAATAATGTTTTGAGATTGTAAAGGTTGAACAACGCATGCGGCGCAGGCATTTATTTTCTTGTGACCTGTTAATGGGAGAGCAAGCCTTATGAGCAATGTAAGTTTAGGACCTCATGACTACGAAAGGAAACATTAGAGAGTTATACTTAAGTTCGGAGCGTCATATTCAGGATTGTAGTTGTTTTGGCTTCAATTGGTACATTGTTTGTGTATGAACCCCTATTTTACAAGATTTTACAATATTGTGCACAGAATACATATTTCATCTGTATGATTTCGCCTTTAACTTTTTGCACGCTGGGAGTCAATTCGGTATAAGTTATAACGCATAAGTTAACGCATTTGAGATGGCTTTCCAAATATTTGGAGGTCATTTGGGATGCCATCTAAAAACGAACAACAAATGCCAAGGCTTCTTTGGACTCATTTAAAAGCATTTTTCACGCTGATTCTGAATATGCTCATGAAAATAACTAATTTTGAAATGTTTATAACAAGAAAAGACAAAAACATGACAACCAAAATCATCTTTGAACGAGTATACTCGCCTGCCGCATACAATACGAATAAACCCAAACTCGTTCTAACCTCGTCTTCATGGCCAAATTCATTTCCATTGAAAAATGTGTGGTACACGATTTGGCAGTCCTCTATGGTGCTAGTATTACGGTACTTGTCTAAGAATGTTAAGAATTTTATATGCGTACCATGGATCATGATGTTCACGCTCCACCAACTTACGCTCGCGATCACGCACGCACACAAAATACAAACACACGTACACGCAAGACCCCATGCGAATAAGCCACATAGAAGTCTAGAACGTGTTTTATATCAATGGTTATCTTAAATATGCGAACAAAGAGACACTCCAAATCAACCTAGTAGAACCTCTTAAAGACAATGAGGAATATACATGATTTAAAGACTTAAACTTTCTTGGTTCCTCCATGTACATTAGCCCTCGTTTAACCAGGCTATATTTTGTAATACTGCTAAACATCGACGGGGGCATCACAATCCTCATAGATTGTCCATTACCGTATCTCCTTATGAACTTGATGTTGATATCAATGGATAGCTATGCTTATCTAGTGAAATCAAAATAGGTAAGCACTTGCTTCTTGACCGCCACGAATCTCAGCGCCAGTCACAAAATCAGTTTGGATACAAACTTAAAATTAAATTTAGATGCTCAATAACATGAGAACATTTACTGATACGAACAATTATGGTGTAACAAATTTACAAAGTAAAGTTAAGGGAGGCTTCACCAACACCCTACCTCAACTTTGGCGACTTACTCTACCCTGGTGAGCAAGAAAAATTTGTTTGCTAAAAAGTTCGCAAATGAGACACAATCGCGCATTTTGCACAAGAAAAAAACTCGAGGGGTTGAACCTCCTCCCTGCCGGTTAGACGAGTGTTAAGATGGAAGTCCATAATGCTAATTTTGGTTATATACACAATTTTTTCCGAATCGACTTTCAACCAATAGCTTGCAAGATATCCCGAAAACTTAAACTTTTTTTTTTTGTAAAATTTATTTCAATTGGATTTTAGTGTGAAATCTTGGCGTATGAATTGCGTCTCAACACCATTACTCTAAGGTTTTCATTCTCGGTACAATTGTGTGGTGTACAGACTGTCACGTCCTTTTTTTTCTAAAATTCTATAAAAGGGGAAGAAACAGATGAGAGCCCACTAGCGACAGCTCTGTGTCAACTGAATGCATGTATACCAGCTCGAGGCCTTGAGCAGCAAACTGAACATTCCCTTACCCGTAACCTATGCAACCTACCGAAATGTTAGTTAACTTTGAGTTGACTTTTCAGCAGAGATGCAGTGCGGAGTTCATAGCGTATGCTAGTTTGCCGTTTTGTTTAAGGCCCGTAGGCTGGTTGGAGCGTTGTGGGTGGGTGCAACATACATCCGGCGAGACGCACCTTGTTCCGCTGAGATCTAAATACACCATTAATACCTGCTTCAATAAAGTTCCTATGGAATTTCATGGAACACCTCGTGAAAGAAAATATCTAAAATGTTATCGGTAGCTTAACCACTTAAACAGGCCTCCTTCCAAATCCATAACTCTTTGTTTACTTCTTCTATTAATGTTTAATTTGTTTCTTCTATTTTAGGTTTTAATTTGTTTCTTCTATTTAATATTTTTATTTGTGTATCCTTTCTAAGTTTATGTTCATTCAATCAAAACTCTAGCTAATTGCATTTGCCTGAATAAACTCTTTGAGTATGCATTTGTAAGACGATGTCTCCACCAAGCACTATGCGGTTCATTCAATATGAGATAGCAACTTTGTTTCCGATGTAATTGAAGTCAAAATGTATGCGCATGACGCAAATTTCATCAAACAAGCTAATTTGTAAAAAGCAAAATGCTGCCGTGATATAAAAGAAGCATTTCACATCCATTATTCATGATCATGAAATGAACACTGATATCAGCAAGAAATGGTTATAATTTTACTCAACTGTGACAAATTAGCGATAGCCACCCCACACCCCTTAGAATTTCAAAATATTTAAAGCCTTCTTTCTGTCAAGTTTTGGACATAAGAGGGCATTGTACACATGGAGACTTGTGAAGGCTAAGAGTTGAAAATGAGAATCTGTAGGTTGCACCTGAATTCACTCGTAACTGTACAACGCCGGTAGTATACTGTTTTAGAACGTCTTGTTCAAGAATTGACTGGTTACCGTACCTCATGGTGATGATTTGTAAGCGTATTAATCAAGCCTTTGTACATCTTGTAAATAAGATGTATTTTTTTACCCTGACCTTTTAGTGGTTAATTTTCCAAGCACGATTTTTGGAATAACTAGCAATGAAACTGAAATTTGAAGTGTATTCTTGGAGGCTTGGAGGCGCGAACATGGCCAATGTCAATTTAAACGGTTTGACGGGGCACATTTACTTACATTAATTTATCCTTGAAAAAAAAAGTATTAGTACAAATGAAATACAGGGCGGACACTTTTGGAACCTTATTTCTGGGACAATTTAGCAGCACTATTTTATAGGTTTAATTCGCTGGGGTATTCTCATCGATCAACGTGAGTTGATCCCAGACGCATAACATATGTAATACCAACAACTTTTGAGGATCAGAGAATTCCAAGGATCCCTTTGCTACCCAATCCATAACTGCAGTCACTTATCCCTATCGATCATCCTGGATCAATGACGATGTAATAGCAATGTCCTCCTCTACTTTCAACCTATTGGCAGTTTGTGGACAGCCATCTGCCTTGATAGGAAAGCATGGGTCAACCTCACAGTACTCAGAGCCGGCGTTGGTCGTACAAAGAACTTCCTCACAATATCGGAGTAGAACTTTCAACTGCGATTGTGGAGAGCCACAACCATTAGCCCATCATAGATGACTGTGAGTCTACAAGCCCCCCAAGATGCATTCCAGGCCGTTCAACCTGGACGATTAAACTATCAGCTGGTTAAGACGGATCTTCCACTGTGGTTTTTGGACTTGCACGCACGAACGAACAATATGTACATGATACGCAAACCTACCAATATGCTGTAGAAGTACCACTCAATAGGATTCATGCCCCAGCAATCAGTCAAAACAATCGAGGCTTGAGAGCGGGAAATTCAAATATTGCATTGCACAGCATGTGTCCTGTGATTTGTTAGGACCGATAACTGCGGTAACACACATATTACATATTCCGGTGGACAATCTGTGTGTTAAAGCGGTGGACAATGGCTATATAAATGTTTATAGGTTATAATTTTGCTTTTGAGATAGCTTCATATTTATAGCAAAATGGTAAGTGTGTGCAGACGCAGTGGACATCGCTATAAAGAGTTGTTTACTCAGCCTTATGAAGGATCTTTAATTACAACACCAGTAGTGTCTATCCCAGTTAATTAATATTTTATTTACTAGTTCTATAATATTATAATCATTTAGATTGTAATTATTTTACATGCATGTTTAATTTGCAACATGTTAGCAAATATCAAAAATCTAATGTGCAATTTCAGTTTAAAATATGGATTATGACTATAATTTACCAATATAGTATTTTCGGCCAATAATACATGACTTTTACATTTGAGTCTCTGTAGCATCTTATTTTGAATTTGAAACAACATTATCTGTTTATGCCTTTAAATTAATTTCTATGGGTTAAACATATTTTCTGATCATATCATGTATTCTTTCATCCAAATTTTTACCAGTATTCAAGTTTTTCTTACACTTGACTACTTTGGCAGCCATATTGACCGCCATCTTGGATTTGAAGCATTAGAGCAAAACAAGAAAACCAAAAATCAATTTGGAAGGGTTAAAACATATCTATTTTATTTGTGCTTTTGGTAATTGCCTACAATGATACCTGTCGCCCATAAAGTTGGAATAAATATTTTTATCACTTTTTTATAGAATGATTCTTACAGTGTGAGTTATTTATATCAGGAACCTGAGCTAAAATTCTGAAGAATTTGAGGAGATTGTCCCTTCATTGATGGCTCGGCTTCGGCATCCCAGGCATGCTCGCTGTGGTTCTATCGGGGGATCAAGCAGGCCATGATATCTGCTGCCACCCCCCCTCCCCCTCTGCCTCAAGAAATTGACTCACTACAGCGACCCTGTGCCTCGGTGGCGTTGTCGTCTTGGCAAGGCGAACTTGTATTTGCATACACCCTTCTTGCATGTGGCAGGCAGTAGCTTTCCAGAATGTCCAGGTACACGACGGCGTTCATGTTTCCATCTGGCACCACCTAGTGACGTTTTCCTCCATAACGATACCGACCCATACCATCACTGAGCCGCCACCACCTTGAGTCGATTCCTGAATACAGTCATCTCGGAGGTTCTCACCAGTAATCGACGAACCCTTTGTCTTCCATCTTGATGGTCAAGGATGAGCGGCTCTCTTCCATACAGACAACATTTGTCCGAGCTGTAATCTCCCTGTGTCCCGAGCCCGCGACGTCTAGCAACTAATGTGTTGAAGGTTAGACAGATTAAGCAGTCGGTTAGGTATTGAATCGTACCGTCGTCCAGGAGATTTTCGTGGCCTCAAATGACACACCTCTTGATGATGTGTGACGATTTTTTACAGACCGTACTCTGCGCAATCCCGAGGAAATCAGCGACTTTGGCTTGTTTGTACCTTCTGGTCGGAGTGCAAGCACTCTTCGGCGTATTGGCAATGTCGTTGGACGAGGTATAGCCTAGGTAATCTCTGTGTCAGTTTTTTGTTGTAAAGGTACCACCAATCTGAACAACGTTGGGTTGTTGCATACAGGCTTGGAACAGGGAAAAGGAACAAAGCATTATTACGTAATTCAAATTTATGCATGGATTCACTTCACCTTGGTAGGTGGGGACTCACTATGTAAATCATTCACCTACTCGTAATTACTGGAGGCTTTTCAATTGAATACGTTTTAAATTGGGTCTGAAAAAAATATTCCAACTTTAATTAGGCAGCAGTGTATATGATTTTTCATCGTTTTATTTCACTGTTACACATCCCAAAATTTTTTAGGACCTTAAAAGTCACCTTAAAAGGTTTTGTAGGTAGGTTCTGTGGTGGGTGCTCTGGCGTGTACCATACTACCCACTACACATGGTCTTAGCAAATGCGCCCTATTAGGCAGAGAGAGAGAGAGAGTTTGGTAAAATAGTTATTCAGGATAAACAAAACAAAGCAAATGCAAGAATATTCATGAAGAAGCGCGATAGATGCTTTAAACCTAAAATATCTTACTTTGGAAAGTATTGCATCATTTTACATCCTAAAACCCTGTGGACTAGGGCGTGTTCTAGTTGGGTTTGGATGCTGTCTTCTGGTGAAAGAGACCCCTGTGGTAAAGGGGATATAGGCCCCATGAAGACATAGCCACTTCCCCATAGACCCAACGCAATCAAAAGGCGTGAAACCAATTTTACGTGAGTGGCACTAATCGAATGCCCTATTCTTTACCGTGCTGGTGTAACTCACTGGCGGAATTCAGTTTGGTGTTTTGGGGGCTCGCGCCCCACTTCATTTGCCAAATCTTGTAAAATCATGCCTATTTGTTTACCATATCTACCTCCAGCCTCCCGGTAATTTTGACATTTTTCAAGGGCGTGATCCGCCCATGAACTATGAGTCCGGGGGACTATATCTCATGCAACCCGATACAAATCGCGTCGGTCCACTTCCTTATGTATAATCCGTTATAATCCGAATTAGTTCACTTTGAAAGGAATCATCCACTGTGAAAACCACCTCCCAGCCCTTTAGAGGGACGTTTATGCTGTTTTGGTACCATGTAATAGACAGTCGAGTTGCCTAGTGTCCGGATAGATTTGCATGTCACAAAGTGCAATTAAAGGCAGAACATCAATCAATTTATTTATTGATAGCCAATATTCCTATTACACAATACTTTTAGAATTCAAAATACTATTGCAGAACAACCTCAAATACGTGATGGTTTTTGATAATACATTTCGTACGCTTAATATACAGTGGTTTTTGAAAATTAGTTAGAATGTTTCCTCCCAAACGGCACACTGATCTTGACGCCTGTAACGCTTATCTTTCTCTTCTCCAAAGTGTTAATTTTATTTAATTTTAAATTACAATTTCTAAAAAATGAGGAAATACTTGTGCACATTTGATGTAAATTGATATGAATTGACCGTGACTTAGACAATACAATATCCTATGGTACTAAATTATAGAAGTATGAACCATTTTCAAGTTCACAACAATATTTTATTTTTCACTAGGATAAAACTATGATTTGTGAACTGTTAATTCTGATAATCTATGTATTACTTATTGAGGTCTACTACTATTTATAATATGTAAACATTATGTAAACGTTATGATCAATGCCAAACTATGGCTAATTACCCACGCTGCTTAATGGAGTCTATACTCGTTTGTTAACACAATGTAGTGATTACTATAGAGGAAAAGCAGGACAAAACGTTTAGGAAAAAAGGGTAACAAAATAAATAAGGCAAACAATCCTCCTCCGAGTAAATAGTCACTGGCTGCTCCTTATCTCAATTACGTCATTACCCTGTTAAAAAAAATTCCGTAAATTACGGAAATTTCTGGCAGCAGTATTTCCAACATGTTTATGTAAATTTACGAAATTTCTGTCAATTAACGGAACTTTGGACAGTATTTTACAGAAATTTGTCTCCTATTACGGAAAAAATGGTGTAGTTTAACAGAATATTTCCGTAATTTTAAATTACGTAACCAAAAAAAAAGGCCTGGATATTTCCCTGCCAGAAAGGTTTGAAATATTTTCCGTAAATTCACATTTTTATGTTTTTTGTTTTTTATGTTATTGTTTTCTAAAACAGATTAAATTTACGGAAAATAAACGGATAATCTGTTTTCTTAATTTAACCGAAATTTTTAACAGGTGTACGGCCAGGAGACAGACGGCTTCCCTTAGTAAGTCGTACACGGGTCTAGGAAGGTAACTAACTGCATCAAACGCCACACATGCACATTGCACTAATTACCTGGTAATGTACAGTGGAAGGGTTATCAACTTACTGAGCCCATTCAATATTCCTTAAGAGAAGTAGCGCTGAACTCTGTGCATAGTTGAATGTTCGCTTTCATTCAAGTGAAGTGTCAAGTGGATATAGAATATCACTAACAAACTTATTTTGAGTAAAGTATATGATTTGTAATTCACTTGAATGCATGGGTCGTTAACAAATGTGCCTGCTGGATTACAAATAACCCATAATTGTTTTCTTTTGGAATCAGTGCATTTACAGTATCTATATCTTCTTGTATCGAATTGACGCCACCTCTCCTCAATAGAGCCACATAAATGCATGCGAATTCAGTTCCCTCTTTGATCCCATGGCCTCGCCTTTAAAGGTGCTTGTTCCGAACGTCTTGGGGACCCCCCCTGATTACTCCGGCAGTAGTAATGATTGGTGAAATATCAGATGAAGTGCCGTTTTTTTCTCATTGCTCGTCCTGAAATTAGAGAGCCCTCAATTCGATTCATCCCAGAATACAAAAAACGCCATTTTAAGGGTTAAAAACCATTAATATTAGCATCATTAACTTGATGGGGCTTTGCAATATGATGCGTTATTGCTTCTATCACAAAAAAAACCGCAAGTTTATTCCCACACGGGACTTAATGGGGCGTATGTGCAAGCGACAAGCACTCGATCAATAGTACTACACATAGACATAAGTCGGAACAAACACCTTAAATCTGGAGCTAATGTTGACCATTAAACTTAATTGTTAATACTCAATCTAGTAGCTCATGGTGGTTTTTAATGCATTATATGTCCAGAGCTAAACTCTTCAGGAATCGCCCTAATTGAAGGTCCAGGAACAATAATTTTGGTTGTACATAATTCCCAACTGACGCCGAAAATGCTGTAATGGCACGCCCCTTTTGGGGGCGTCACGCCCCTTTTCGAGCGAAGTAACTACTGACATGTATCTACAAAACCATTGGACCTAGAAGGTTGAGAGACCATATAATGTGCGGAATGCCCACATTATGGGGGGCATAATACATTTTTATATCCAAAGTCAAGGTTTTTTAAGATAATGGTCAAAAACAAAAATGATTTCACATATCGCGCACTATACAATTAGAATGATGTATAAGATTTTCAATGCCAAACCGGATGGAGGTTCACCATAGACCTTGGTTGGATGTCGCTCTAAATCTCCTCAGGGATATTTTTTAGGTAACTAGGGTGGTCCCGAACAGAAAATTCATAGTCCTTTCCGTCCAACGGCGAGCCCGTCAAAACTGTTTTGACATTGAGCAAAATTGGGTAATATAGGTGAACAACCGTGCATTTTAATAGTGCCGTTATAACAGTGATTTGCTCCAAAACTCCAACTCAATTAGTTATAGCTAGTTATACTTTTTTGTATTGTCACATACTATTGACCATTTGGATCTCAACTGGGAGATAATCAGCATTTTAATGTTACTGCTTACTCTTTCGTTTAATTTGGGATGGGTCAAAAATGTCCCCATCGTAAAGTGGAAATATATTTTTAATCCATTTTCTATAGGGACCTAATAGCAGAGTTAAATGCGCTGAAAGGGTCTTTAAAAATCCCCTAAAAAACAAAAAAAAAACAAGGGACTAAGTGCATGCCTGCGACCATGAAACCCGCAACAAAAGAAAGATTCCATGCCCCAAAAAGTTGCATTTTAATTTTCACATAGAGATATCAAGCCCATTTTAATTATATGACGGTAACTCTATTAACCCTATCATGCGGCTGTATTGCGCAGTGGCTTAGCCAACCTGACTCGGGGGGGGGGGGGAGAATCAAGATATTTTCCGATTCTTGTACTTGCATGCGGGTGATTTTCTGTAACGAGTGGTGGGGTCCTAGGGCGGATCTCTCGTAAGGTCCTGGGTGTTTTTGCCATTTTCTAATCTAAAAAATTAGGTTTCCAGAGCACAATTTTCCCCGTTTCCTGTCCTTCTTTTCCGTCTTTCTTTCCCCTTGTCCTCTTCTTTTTCTCATTCGGTCCCCACATTATTCTCTTTTCTCCTTCTCTCCTTTCCCATGCTCTTCTTCTCTATTTCACCCTTTTTTTCTCTTTCCCTTTGCTCTTCTTCCCTTTTTTTCCTTGTTTTCCTCTTCCTTTTTCCTTCAAAGTTTTTGGCTCCCCTTCTCGCTTATTATGTGGGTGTGTAAGGGGGGGGCAGCTATTCCCCTTGCCCCCTCCTCCATTGGCTACGCAATGGTAGTGCGGCGTATAAAATTAGGTAAATTTTTAGCGACTTTTTCTTTGAGGCAACAAAAGGGTGCCCAACTGTTTAGGGTCATGAAATTTTTAGCCTTCTCATGGAACCGGCATGTAGTTAGTGCATTAGATTATTAACAGCAGCCGTCATCAGCTTTTACCCTTGCCATTAGGGACACTACAAAAGGAAACCACGGGTATAAATCGCTATTCCCACCACACGCGGGGCGTGCCGTCTAAGTTCATTATTTTAGTGACTTGTTCATGCAATACCAAGGGGATCTTTCATTTTTGCCTGTTTCATGGTCACCAGAAGTGTGCAGTTAGTGCTTTTAGATCATTTAAGACCCTTCAGCAGCAGCATTTAACTTTGGGTCTGTTTGACGGGTGGACTTTACCTTAACATTAACTAAGTCCAAAACAATTTAACCATCTATTTTTCACTTAACGATGATCGTTTTGACCCCCCCCCTCCAGACAACGAAAGGAGTACCATTAAAATGGCTGATTATATCCCAGTTGAAAAATCCAAAATACTGTTCAATAGCTCTGTGCATCCAAACGTCATAACTTATTGAGTTGTGGACAATACACTGTTATAACAGCACTACAAAATTGCACGTTTTCAACTAATATTACCCATTTTGCTCAAGTCAAAACTTTGACGGGTTGCCATTTGAGAACGGAAAAGAATATGAAGTTTCTTTTTATGACCTATGCTTAGCTACCCCCAAAAATTATCCCTGAGGAAAGTTAGAGCAGGCAAATCTCATGTTATGGTGAACTCCATTCCTGCTTTTTTTTGCATAAAACCCTTATGAATTCATTCATAATTGTATAGTGCGCAATAGGGTTTTTAAATCAGTTTTCACAATTCATCTTAAACACCTTTGACTTTTGGTATAAAAATATTTACTGGACCCCCCATAATGTGGCCATTCCGCACATTTGAGTGGTCTCACAACCCACCTTACCTCGGGGTTCAATGGTTCTGTAGATACACTCAGTATCTACTTCGCTCAAAACGGTGCTTGACCCCCAAAAATGGGCGTGGCCATTTCAACACTTTCGGCGTCAGTGGGAATTATGTTACCCAACCACATATTGTTCCTGGACCTTCAATTAGTGATTCCTGAAGCGTTTGCTCTGGACATATACGCATACAAACACCATGAGCTACTAGAGTATAATGTGTGAGCTCCAGCTCAACCTAGACCATCTAGAAGGACACGCGTCCCCCTGTGGTACATCCCTCTCGCGCTCGGTGGCTAGCGCGCTCGGTGGCTAGGTCAGTGGGGAACGATCGCGGTCCTTCTAGATGTACTAGCTCAACCACGAGAATAATTGTTGTTGTTGCAAATTAATTAATTGCGTGGACGCCACAAAGCAAGACGTGTACCCAGGAAAACGTTCTTTTTAGATTGTACATGTGTAGTCGTAATTGGTATTTCGTAATGGTATATAGTTTACCATTTATCCTAATTTCATATTTACGGTGCAGGTAGCATGGTTTCTTTCGCTCGACGGTGTGTCTGGTACTGGATCAAAACCAAATTCCGCAGCAGGAGATGTCCAAAGTGATTTGGTGAATATCAACTTTCATCTTGTCATCACATGTGACCGTATAAGACGAAGGAAATCCAGGTACAATACAGTCGGATCCGATGGCAATCAAAATATCATCTTCTGCTAGTACAAGTGAGGGATATAACCAATTACCGTGTTTTGTTTTTCGTTAAAAAAAAAACCTTTTGAATTTGCATTTTTAATAACGTTCTCAACCAATTTTTAATGTTCTACTAATACAGTATTTAAAAGGGAGTATCCGAAATAGTTGCCACCAATTTGTGATCAAGAGGACTTCCTGTAGATATTTGTGACATTATTTTTTTAATTGATGTTTGTAGCGCACAAGATATAAGATAGAACTCTGAGCTGACAGGCCAAAAAAAAAAAAAAAAACACATGTAGGACATTCCGGTTTTTCTTGTTTGTTTCGTTTCATTTTTTTTGTTTTTTTTTTTTATATAACTTTATAAATACTACCAACGTTTTAATAATGCTTTTTAATGCTTCCAGCTGCATATTGTGACCGAGTTAAAAGGTTCTGCAAGTAATTTATGAACAAGAATTTTTGTGTGTCCGCCATGGAAACTACTGTAATTTTTTTCCACAATAGTAAAACAAAATGAGGGCGTCCCTTAATGTCAACAAGTGACAACATAGGTCACATCACTTGTAGAGAGTGAACAACAAGGTTAGACACATATTTGTTTATTTTTAAACTTTGAACTGTCCTAATCTTGCTCTTAATTTAGAGTGCAGTAAAATAAGCTCACTTGTAATAGTCCAGGCTATAGATTCAATTGCGATAACTAATATCAACCTTGTTCTATATTAGATATATATGTTTTTTCACGGTTTTTTTGTAGCCTAGTTTTCTTATGCTGAGTATCTGAACAGATGGATGCCAGAGCGAAGGGGGCCGCGACGCTTGGGGAGCATGGGTTGTTTGTGGAAACGCAACAATCAAATGGCCCGCAGGGTGGGACAGGCAGAAACAGGTTCTTCGGTCTTGTTCACACTCAAAGTGTTTAGAGGTAGTAGAATGCTGTCACACCGTCACAACTTCATTGTTATCAATTAACGTATGATTCTGTAACCACGGTAATCAATTAATTCACTTGGCCGTCATCAGATAAGTTTCTGATCGTAAACACATCTACTTTTGAGACTGCAGTTGGTAATTTGTTGGCAATCAGAATTAATTAAAACTAGAAGAATATTTTTAAAACATGTGATTATAACTTTTCTTACGGGAGGGAGATTAACGGAAAAAAAATTGCTTCCATACTCTACAGAGTGCTCTATATTGATAGCTGTGTCTAACCTAGTTGTGCAATGTTTGTTTATTCCGTGTAACTCAATCAGATCAATGTACACATCATTAGTAATCAGAGAAATCGATAATGTAAGATCCAACCAAGATGGGTGTCCAATCTGGCCTGAAATGGCACTTACTAAGCGGCGAAAAACCAGATCACTAATAGTCTAGAGATATATATTTCTTTGTTTTTTGTGGTACAATGTTTGGTGGCTGCTGTTGGGCCCCCATTTCCCCCCCCAATAAAAAGAATTTTTTTTGGGAAAAATATTTGAATGAATAAACGACACAATGACACTTTAAGATAGCCTTATGGGATTTTGGAAAGTGATAACCACTCAAAACCACAAAATATAATCTTTAGCCTACGCGTGAATGAATTACGGACTTTTTAACTGATTTACTTTTGCAAGCATTGAACGCCTATCTATATGCTATTTTGCTATACATTACTTTGATTATGTTATGATATTTAAATTGTTTTGAATCGGTTTTAAAGTGAGATCCAAACATGGCAGCTCTTGGCTATATGTAGTAATGCATTTTGGCCATTGGAGCCACTGAATGTTCATGATTTGATTATCAAATTGTTAAAAAGCATTTCATATGGTTTCAATTATATATTGATTGCTAAAGCATTGGTATTAATATATCAAGTATCATTATACGGTCATTCAAAACGTTTAGATAAATATCAGATGTTTGTTGTTTGGCGGCCATATTGAATATCTTAATTATGGCTTTAAGGAAACATATTTTAATGGGGCACAATGGGTGTTTTGACTCGACAAGCCAAAAAATTAACATATGAGTTACTAAACCAACGGAGAATATTAATTAGTCAAAAAGTGTCTATTTGCCTAATTAAATATTAGTCAAGCACATTATTTTTTTACCTATACAATTTGACTGAGCTGAAAGTGTGGTCTGAATTAAAAAGAATGTTTTTAAGATATTCGGATTAAATTCATAATTGCAAATATGTCTACACTTGAAAATTTGGATCTTTAGCAAATTGCCAATGTGTACTAAATTCGTATGTTTGTGTTTGACTAACTAATTCTAGTCATTTGCCCTAACTCATTCTAGGTCATTAATTGTCATTTGACAAATTATAAAATTTGTCAGTCATTTAATTAGTCATTGAAAGGGTTAAATAGAGTAATAAAATATTTTTTAATATGAAAATAACTACTTTTAAAAATGGGGAGATGGTTTTTATCTTCCAGCATATAGCAAACATGTTTCAGCATTGTAGTACATTTTATGAATCATTTAAAACCAGTGATTTGCATAGACTAATGTGTTAATTAGTCAAATAACGACACATTTTTTGACTAATTAATATTCTAAGGCATATGGATTTTATTGTTTTGGGGGGGGGGGGGGGGGGGGGGGGGGGGGTGGCCATTTTGAGTTTTTGCTTTTCTTTGAAATGCTCAAGGTTTTTCGTCTGGCATCCCTCGGATTCAGATTCAGCAGGATAAACCGTGGTCTAGAAACCGTTGAAAAACCTTATATATATATGGTATTCACAATGTCACTTGGGTCTTAGCCTGGACTATTAATTATATCATCAGATTCCTTCAGATTCTTGTTGTCAAAGAGGGCCCCACTTCATCAGGAGTTTATTATTGGGTTCTTATCACAGTAGCACCCAATAGCTCAAATTTAGACCATCGGTATTATTAACCACGCAAAGCGATATTTGATGAAAAATATCATAATTTTGTTATATTTTCAAGGAATATTTTCTTAACTAATACCAAAACTTTGGAGTTGAAGAATCACTCCACTGTAAGAGTTTTTTAAAAAATGTTTATATATGAAAAACGAACGAGGACGAGGTCAGATTATATCTCCCAGGGAACGGCCCGTCACTGTCCAATATCGTGTTTGTGCCAACTACACAAATTTGGTATTAAATAATACTGTAAAATCGTTCCAAAAATAAGTCTTAAAATTTTACCCAAAATCACCTAGTGGAAGATGTAGAAATAAGGGGCAAGTTTTGAAGAGGGTAAAAATTATAAATTTTCTCATTGGATTTAAAGATGTGCCAATTTATTGGGTCTCCTAAGGTTTAAAAAGGTCTTACCCTACCTGTACCTTAGGCCTACTCTATAGTTTTGTAAAAGAAACCAACAGTTCATGTTATCATAGGGTAAAATTTACAGAATGGTTCCGATTTTGTTCCAACTGGTTTTAATATGTTCATGGTCAACGCAATAAATATTTTATTTCTATATATTCTCTACTTCACCTGACTCAACGGCAAAAAGGTAGGTAGCGTTATATTTCACGTTATATCTAGGCAATTTCCCCTAAAACAATGCAGGGGTCAAACGTGATTTTTGAAAAATGCATTAGGGTAAAGTGTTGGTAATATGGACCCTTAAGCGAGATCGTAATTTGCAAGACTTTTAGTGTATTCTGTAATCACTTTTCATTATCAATTGAAGCTTTTGGTTCATGGGTAGGTACAGACCAAAACATATTCAGTCATTCATCTCTAACCAGATGAAAGAACAGGCTCTCAAACTTTTTTGCAAAGGGTCCATATGCCCCATTCGTCCGACATATGGACCACCCTGTTATTTACAAAAGAGGTGGGGTAATAAGGACTTCATATGGTCCATATTGCCCCGTCCCTAGACCGTTTTTACAATGGGAATATAGGTGCCATATTACCACCCCAGATTCACATCTACGCAAAGTATCCAGGCCGTTTTTTTAATAGTATATAGCACTAGAAAATTTGATACATGTACTGATGCATGGGTAATGTCACTACCATAGGTTGCCATGGTAACAACCTCCATACCGAGTCCAGAGAACATAGGGATTTTTAACTGTCACTGACAAAATAAGAAAACGCGTGAAAAATTTGAAATTTCAATATTCCCTTTGGGCTTTCAGGACACCCCCTCCGTAATTCTGAATTACAGGTTTTGAAAGTGTGTCTCCAAGTAGCAATAGAAGTGACACTCCTACCATCCCTAGTTTAAAGTTATGAGGGGGGTCCATATCCCCCAGGGGGTCCATATTACCCCCACCTTACCTAATGCAGTTAAGGGACGTGTGGGATTTAAGAATTACAGAACAGAGTAAAGACCAGTGACCTCCCATAGACCCTGTAGCCTGATCCCCCAGTCACGTTTTGCTATAATTAGCAACCATTTATCATTACCAGTTCAATAATATATTTTCGGCTCCTGTAACATTAGACGAATATTATACGAAGTACATAGCTAAAATTTTCCTCCATTGGTGACCTTTAACCTATTTTACTTTTAAACTATTGAACTACAACCTGCATATATGGAAAAAATCCTTTTTTTGTAATCATTGAAAGGTGACAGACATGTTGGCATACCAGTTTCGAAGCGTTTTGACCCGTTTTCATATTTTTAAACCCCTGTATAAAAACCTTATCCCTTACAAATACATATTCCACTCTTCGATTTTTGTTAAACTTTTCATATGTTGTTCTTAACAGTTTTCGCAATACAATTTGGAGAAAATGATTACTTTCAGTAAGGCATCAGTTAGCCTAATTTCCTGCCTATTTGTATTTGCAAGGTATATTGCTGTCCATTTATTTGATTCATTGAGTGTCTCATTTGTATACATATAATTAAAGAGGTAAAAATGAAGGGTATCAAACATTGGCAGTGGGGTCCTAAGCAACTGTAGCCAAGCTAACATTGATTTTATTCTCTGTGCTCCACATGATGCACAGCTAGTGCAAAACCGAATTTGGATCTTCTTCCAGGATATCGGGCAGTTGTAAGTTTATGCTTTGATAAATTGATACAATGTTTCATTAGTAATATGATGCAGACATGGTAAAATAATTATGAGGCTGTGTGTATTTTAAGTAAGAATTCTCAGATGCATTGAAAACATTGGAAAACAAAAATTAATGCTTCAACGAATGCTTTGTCAATTGAAAAAAAAAAAAAGATTATTTGCAATAATCACAGTGTGCATTTCCTTTCTTCCCTTTTGATTCCGTACTGTTAGTATCATAGGCATAGTACCGGATACACCGCCACATTTCAACAGCTCACCTGGCCTAAGACTCGCTTTTTCAACGAGACGGATACTGCTACAGTTACGTGCGTGACCGAGGGCTCAATCCAGTCATCGTCTGGGAACATCACACAGGGTGTAGGAAACATTGATGGTGGTTTGTGACATCACGAAAACTGAATACCAGATAGATTAGTTTTTACAATGAAACGTTTGAGATTAAGAACATTTCTTCGAGAGCATGATGGCCTGTATATGTGTGAGCATTACAAGGAGAAGGGCTTTGTGAATGAGCTCATCGAAATTACCGTTGCAATGTAAGTAAAAGTAATATTACATAAAAAAAATCCTCTTCTTGTTTATGTTCGCTTCTAGTTTTTCTTGTGTGGGTGTGTGTGTTGTGTTTTGATTTTTTTTTGTTTGGAAGGACCCACCTTTATAAAAAACAACAACCACGAAAAGTAAGTCCCTCTAAAAACCGCTTATATTTTTTATGTAGGAAGATGTCAAACTCATGACTAATTAAAATATTTTTATTATTTTAGTTGGACTGTTGTGTGAAAATTACAGACATCCGTTAATTCACGGCTGCTGAGAGAGAGAGATTAAAGACAATTTAGAGACAATTTCAAAAACTCACAAAAGTGATGGTCATTACTCTTCCTTCCACAGGTTGTACGTAGTCCCGTAGTTGATGCTGTTGGGTAGACGTTTCACATTATTAAGTCCCATGGATGAAATGAGGTTTACAATTGATTCCGTCATGCGCTGCATGACGTTTGTGCAGTAGGTTACGGAAATGAATTGTTAATACCTCATTTGCATGGGACTTTCTATATTAAACGTCTACCGCCTATTGATGACAACAGCCAGTCCACACAAATGAAGAAGAGAGCTTAGCGCATTTTTGGTCTGTTGAGGACATCCAGCGAATGGTATGGCCTACAAATTCGCCAAACTTCAAAATTCCATCAAGCCTCATTGGGCATCAAAACAAAAGAAAATTTATACAAGTCATATCTCCTATGTCCATGCTTACATTTTTATATTATTAATTAATTCGTTTGAAGGTGTAAACTACGGGGAATGCAGTGGCCCTAAGGAAAATTCGGTTAGCATTTTAACTGAGATGTTAAGCTCTACTAGATTGAAAGTACTGCATTTTTGCAGTTACAACAAGAGGCAGGAACAATGAGAGCTCAC